>PVIY010016085.1:0-52974 GCA_004026745.1 Myrmecophaga tridactyla | reverse complement strand
AAAAAAAACAAGCAAACAATAATTCAACAAATGGTGTTGCAATAAGGGGATACTCACATGTAAAAGAATGAAATGTGACTCCTGCCATGCAGCATACAACAACAAAGAAAATGATTGGTTCCCAAGAAGTTGGGCATTTGGGGCATTCTTTGCATATTTTTGCATATCTACTTATTTTTTTAAGTGGTTAAAAACTAAGTTCTGCAATTTCAATATGGCATTTGTATTTTTCTGTTAAAGTTGGAAAAAGTTTTGAATGCACAAGAACTTCAAAGTGAAATAAGAGGAAATAAAATCCATGATGAACATCTCTTTATCATAACTCATCAAGGTAAGTTACATAAAAGATGGGAGAAAAACTATTCCATGGATATTTCCCATCAATAATGAGGACTACTATAATTCTTTTTTATTATTAGATGGTAAAAAATCAAGAAATCCACCTTTGTTTAAATGCTTGAGAATACTTTGCTGCCAGATAAGTTCTCATAAGACTTCCTTCTAGAACTTAAAAAGGTTTTCTTCATGCTACTTTACTGCTAATTGGTTCATGTGGGACTTTCGCTTTGCCCCTAATTCCAAGGGAAACTTTCATTTCCGAAAATTTCAAAAAAAAATTGCAAACTAAAGATATTACTATTTCTCATCTTGGAACTTTATAAAACTATTTTCCAGAAACCAAAACATTCAAATTTCTGGTGGATTAACATATTCTTATGAGACAAGACTGTGCATTTTGTCTGCAATGTGAGCTTATTTTCTCCAGCCTCTAATCTCTGGGCAGTGGTTTTTAACCTCTGGTTCCACAACTGAACTTTAGGAGTTTAGAAGGTTCCTTGAGCTCTTTGAAATTTTGTTGAAAATCTAATGAAAATGTATCTTAAGGAGGATCAGAATACAAAGAACATTTACTCTAGGGTTGACAATGTTATGTCAGCCCACTAATTCATACTGGTCAGCGCCCATACTTACCCCTCTTACCTTCCCCACGATTCTTCATTTCATTACATCAAGTGTTTGCTTGCCTCACTGACTAATGGAAATAAGCTTCTTTGAGTTAAGGAAATAAAAATAGAAATCGATTACTTCCATTTTTATGCTTGTTTTTGAATTTCTGGCTTACACCAAGGCAAAAATCAATAGGAGAGGAATCATAGCAGAGTAACTCAGATTTGGACATACAAAACTGCCTTTATAAACTGTGTGAACTTACACAAGTGCTTAGGTCTCAGAACCTCCATTTTCCCATCTGTAAAATGGAAATGATTATTGTATCTTCCCAGTTGTTGGGTTCTTGTGAAGATTAAGTAAGAAACACTAAGCCCAAGGCTTGGCATATGACAAATGGTGGCTATCGTTATTTGATAGGGATCTTTCCTGTCATCCTTCAGATACAAAATATAGGCCAGTTCTCATGGGACTAGCCTGGGTCTCATGGGACTAGCCACACAAAGTTAAACCAGAATAAACAGGTTACAATAACTGATTGGGGGTGGGCAACGGTGGCTCAGTGGCAGAGTTCTCACTTGCCATGCCAGAGACCTGGGTTCGATTCCCAGATCCTGCCCATGTGCCAAAAAAAAAAAAAAAAAAATCAGGCAATACTATAATTTTAGGGTGCACAGGCAGTTCAGTGATAGAATGCTCACTTTCCATGCAGGAGATGTGGGTTTGATTCCCAGACCAGGCACCTCCCCCCCAAAAAAACCAAAACAAAAACTGATTGGTGGGAGTGTAAGGGTAGTTCAAGGGTAGAATTCTCTCCTGTTATGTGGGAGACCTGGGTTCGATTCCGGGCCCATGCACTTCCCAAAGCAAAGAAAGAAAGATAAAGCAAGCAAACAAAAAATTCAACAAATGGTGCCGCAGTAACAGGAAACTCACATCGAAAAAGAATGAAATGTGAACCTGTCATACAGCATGCAAAACAAAACAAAACTGATGGGCAAATGTTTGATTTTCTCTTTGCCCAAGTATGAAAATGAGCTCACTACAAAGTCTTCTTAAACATAATATAAAATTATAATGGGATTCCTGTAATTAGTAGAGAAATGTAGCTTTTACCTATGTGATAGTTTCTAATTGGATGCACTCAAGATCTCTGTGATTGTTGACTTACCATGTTCATCTAATAACTATATTGGATGTTTAATTCACTTAATCATGAAATAATCACGTGTTCACTTTATGCCAAACACTTCCTTAGGTACTGAGAGGAATTAGGTGGATATGACCAAGTCCTTAATTTGTAAACAAAGTTGCAATTGTATGGGGAGGACAAGCCTAGGGGGAGAACCATTTTATGCCTTGTGAATGATTTAGTAACAAATGTATATCATAGTATTACAAATCCTAAGATTTTGTTTCATAGGCTTTTGCTTGTAGGTGGACTGTTTGACCATTTTATATATGAATCAACTGAATTTCAGGAAAATTAAGTTTTTCATCACAGATGACATTGTTAGTAACTTCAGGTGGATTGAATCCAACCATGCTTCTTCCAATATGTCAGGCTTTATCACTTTTCTTCAATAGCAATTGTATTGTTTAGATGTGAAAGGGAAAAACAAACCCAGAAAGAAAGGCCTAGCTTAAATCCTTCCATAGAAATGCCTTGTTAGCATTCAGTTTTGGGAAAGAAGCTACACTGGATAATGCGAGGTCAACTGCAATGAATAAATGAATAAATCTGCCCTTGAGAATTAGCCAGATGTGCTGTTATTATTTTACCAGTAGTAACTGGCCACTTTCCCATTTGTGCTGAGCCCATAAATTGCTAGGTGTTTCACAAAAAAAGAAACCAAAACATTGCATTTTAAATAAATTAGCTCTCAAAATTTCAAAGTCTCTCACTTAGTTTGAGGAATATTGATTTTTCAGTTTATAGCTGAAGTTGAGTATCATTTCTGCTTCTCCACATATTTCCACCTTCCATTTGAAGAGTTAGAACTGGGCTGTGTGATTTATCCTGACAAGACATTAATGATAAGTGCATGGAGAGGAATAAGCATTGTAATAATGAGCATAAACCATATAGATAATATACCTGGCGTCTTCAAACATTCAATAAAAGGAAGCCATTCCGCTTCTGGTATACTGCATTCCAGCAGTTCACAAACTAGAACAGATAATATATTTAGATAAATATTTATTTCTTGCATAAAAATAGGTCTATATTAGCGTTTATTGATTTTAAAGTTTCATTTTCTTTTCTCTTTCAGTGTGCCATCTGTGCATGTTATATAATTTAAGTCACAAGGTCTCTAACTTTCCCACTGACGATGGATTTTTTTATTACAGCTTATGAACTTTGGTTTAAGCAAATCCTCTGGGAATTGGATTCTGTTCGAGAGATCTTTCAGAATGGCCATGTAAGTTATCATGCCATGTTACTGGTTACGTACTCTTTTTTTTTTTTTTAAGAATATAGGAAATATGTAGCAATGAGCAAAATTTAGAAATCTAACATCAAATGGTGAGATTATTACTTAATAATGAAAATATCATTCTGAGTTTCCAAAGCTTTTAGTCAGATTTTCCCATTGCCATTTCTACCCTGCACTACAACATTGCTTTCAGCATTCTTTCAAATTTCATTCTTCAAGCCCCTTGTTTAGAACTCAAATGTTCTTTTCTCTGAAAAATATTTTTAGAAACAATGATTAGATTGCCAGCTAGTGGATTGACACAAGGTACCAGAATTGTATTTCGAATGAGTGCTAGTGGAAATCTTAGCTATGAGAAGGAGGAGCCCGATAAGAAAGTGAAAAAAAGAAGAGAAAGCTGTAGTGGAGAAAGAGTAGAAGGAAGAAGAAAAGGAGGAAAAAGACAAGGAGGAGAAAAAGGAAGAAAAGTACCTGTAGGACAGAGGGGGCAGAAAGAAGAGAAGCTCTTCAGCCAAGTGGAGAAATTCAAACTACACTCTCAGCCTCTTCTCATACCCTTTCCAGCTCTGACTCAGAGTCTCTCCTGCAAGAGGTTTGGAAAAAGGGAATAGGGAGGCACAGATAATGCCTTTCCCAGGTCTGTGACAGCAGTTCCCATTTACATTAATGGCACCTTTGTCCCTAAATTGAAGAGCCCATTTATTCAGATGTTGCTTAACCCCTACCCAGAAGTTCCTATGCTACCTTGACCTTTATTCTTTGAAGCAAAACCAAGAGAGAAATGTGCTTTGAAATGAGTGGGAATTGTGTTCCAGAATTTTCCTCCAATTCACATACAAGTTATATACACTTATATAATTTATTATTTTGAAAGAGGAAAATGATTCTGATTGCACAGACATCTCTTGCACACAATTCAGAGTTGCTATTACCTCAGCAAATTAGATCCAATGTGCCGCTTTAAAATAGAGAGAAAATTAATAGGCATGCCTTGCTATTTGCAATTGACTTTGCAGTGTCTAGAAATCAGGATTGATTGCTCAGAATTTTATTTCTTAACCCTCAGGTCAGGGATGAAAGGAATATGCTTAAAGTTGTGACGCGGATGCACCGGGTAGCAGTGATTCTTAAGCTCCTGGTACAGCAGTTTTCCGTTCTGGAAACAATGACAGCATTGGACTTCAATGATTTCAGGTGCATATCTGTGGCTTTTGTCTTTTCTAAGCAATGGCATTGAGCTTTTCATTCTGGTGGGGACAAAGGAGAAAGAGTGTGAAGTGACCTGAGGAGAATGTCTAACTAGGCATACTTTGATGCTATGAGCATTGGGGGGTCTTTAATTGCAAACTCTCTAAGAAACTAAGAACATCATACCATTCATTTTTACTTACCAGCATGGTGCGATTGATTCATTTCAATTCATCATATGCTCTGTTTTTCTCTAAAGAAAAGATATTAGACAATTTACCAAAATGACTGAAGTTACTAACAACAAAAGTAATTAAATAAAAAACTTTAAATGAAAAATACAAAGGAAACAGGAGTGATATATATAGAAGCATGTCAGTCGAAGGTGTCGGTATAATTTATGGATTGAATCATAAAGTCTAGTTCTAAATTTCAAGGAAACCAAAGCCAAATGGAATGAAATAATGACATATGTTCATTGTCATACATATATTATCTGTTCTAGTTTGTGAGCTGCCAGAATGCAGTATACCAGAAACGGAATGGCTTTTAAAAAGGGGAATTTAATAAGTCGCTAGTTTACAGTTCTAAGGTCAAGATAATGTCCCAATTAAAACAAGTCTATAGAAATTTCCATTCAAAGGCATCCAGGGAAAGATACCTTGGTTCAAGAAGGTCGATGAAGTTCATGGTTTCTCTCTCAAGTGAAAGGGCACATGGCAAACACAGTCAGAGTTCCTCTCTCATCTGGAAGGGCACATGGTAGACACGGTGTCATCTGCTAGCTTCTTCTCCTGGCTTCCTGTTTCATGAAGCTCCCCGGGAGACATTTTTCTTCTTCATCTCCAAAGGTCGCTGGCTGGTAGACTCTGCTTCTCATGGCTATGTCGTTCTGCTCTGCTCTCTCTGAATCTCTCATTCTCCAAAATGCTTCTTCTTTTATAGGACTTCAGAAACTAATCAAGACCCACCCAAATGGGTGGAGACACACCTCTACCTAATCCAGTTTAACAACCACTCTTGATTAAATCACATCTCCAGGGAGATGATCTAATTACAGTTTCAGGCATGCAGTACTGAATAGGGATTAGAAGAAATGGCTGCCTTTACAAAACGGGATTAGGATTAAAACATGGCTTTTCTAGGGTCATATATCATTTCAAACCAGCACAATATCTGTGTCTGTCTTTCCATGTATCATCTATCTCCTCAGAAAAGAAAAAGCTTTTACTAAAATTTGTGAAGCAATTTTCTCAAGAAACTCTAGAACAGGTACATTATATGATATAACTGGCAATGTCCCCAACATGTTTGAAGATCAATGGAGAAGTGGTAGAATTCCTTTGAGGTAGATTTTAAGACATGAAATCTTAGAGCCAATTTTATGAAAGAGATTTACAAGGTTGTAAAAGTTTGGGAGGTTATTGTGGATGAGACTATTAGCATTTTTTGAGTGCCTATTATGTGTTGGGTTATATTCCACACATTTTGTGTTATCTTATTGGGTTAATCTAGGTATTTAGATTAATGATAATGTTCAAGAATATAATTTTGGGGTAGGGTTGAATAATGCTTATAAAGAACGTTTTAGCAATGAGGAATTAAAAGATAATTACCCAATATACCCATCTCTCTTTATCTTGGAAGCAAATTTAGCATTCAAATGATGCATGCGTGTTATATTTCACAAACCATGTAAACTTTCCAACCTTAGATTGATGGCCTAGCAGTAACAATGATGTTTAAGTAGTTATTTTTTTGTTTGTTTTACTAAAGTCCAAATCCTAGGCCCACCCTTAGGTAGTTGTGTTTCTACTGTTTTTGGCGATATCCCAGAGAACAAAACTGATAATCTTTCACAATAAAATAAATCATTATAGTAATTCACAATGTCCACTTTCTCTTCCTCTCTCTTCTTTCCTTCTCCCATTTATTCTGAAAGAGAGTATTTATCTCCAGCATCGGGCTTCCAGAGTCTGCAGTTCCGTCTATTAGAAAACAAGATAGGGGTTCTTCAGAGTTTGAGAGTCCCTTACAACAGAAGACATTATCGTGACAACTTTAGAGGGAAAGATAATGAATTGCTACTTAAATCTGAGCAGGAAAAATCACTTCTGCAACTAGTGGAGGTATGCTCAAATCCTCTAAAGTTTAACTCAATGCGTTTTACTAATTTAGCTTCTGTAGATAAGAATTTAAACATTCATATCAAAATTGGATCATGTGTTGCAAATAAGAACAGAAATAATTTTTTAAATACCTATATTTGTAAATTTAATTTATTAAATTATTTTATATCTTAAAGATATTAAGGGCCTTTTTAAGAACTTTAGAAATATTTATAGTTAATTATTTCTTAATATTTAATAACCTCCTCATTGTATTAAAAGCAATCTTCTTAAACTTCCTTACTTTTTATTAGCTGAGTTTTAAACTGAATATGAGTAATTATTCAATAACTTGTAATTTTAAAGAATATTCCATATTATCATTTCTACCTGTTTGGCATTTTTTTCTCAATCAAACCAAATTATTAAGCATATATTCCTCAGAATATTTTTCCTTTCATAGTGAGATTCCTTGTGTGTCTCTTAAGAGTCTTGAAGACATTTGTGTCTTCAAAGTAAATTAATGAATAAGGATTGTATGGTCTTGATTTCCTTCATAAAGCTTTTGCTGAACAAACTAAACTTTTATTCTAGTGAATTATACTGTGTTCAATTCCTCTGGATATTATAAATGTAAACATAGGTAAATATTTTTAGAATGGTGTTCTATCTAAAGATTTATAAAGACAGAGAAAGGCTCACAAAACTAATTTAGAACTTAAAATGAGGTTAAATGAGAACCTATAAACATGCATGAATAGGGTTTTATATCTATTTTTTAAAGTCTTGTGGGATCTTAAAAGAATTGTGTGGTTATTTGATTTCAGAGTTACTAAGTATTCAAAGTCCCTTCATTTAGGAGAGATTATGGCTTATAGGTGGCATATTTCCTTTAGCCCTTAAGCCATAAAGTATTTTGAGTACCAGAAGACCTTATTAAAACAATGTTTAGATATGCTCATAGATTTATAGAACAAACTTGGGATTTCTGCACTCATGTATTTCTTTAGAAGTGAAGAATAAACTTTATTAATGATGATTGTCTCAAAGATTGAGAATATGAATTGTAATCAATTGCTGTTTCATAAATTGTAAGAAAAGGTCAAATATTTGTAATTAAAACATTTCATAAATGTTATTTATTATGTATTCCATATATTTAAAATCTTACTGGGTAATCCCTTGAAAATATTATTTTCTTAAGGCATGGCTGGAAAGAACACCAGGTTTAGAGCCACATGGATTTAACTTCTGGGGAAAGTTTGAAAAAAATACTGTAAAAGGCCTGGAAGAGGAATTCATAAGGATTCAGGTATTCATGATCCCATGGATAAATATAAGTTTGGTACGGAAGAAATATTGAGAATTTTATTTTAATCATTCTATACGTTTTTTTCTTTATCTTTCATTTTTCTTATATCCTTTATCATTCACGAATATGTTAGCTTGGAAGATTTTACATGATTGACTTAATTTTTATTCATGTGCGATGGAAAATATACTAAATTAAGGAGCTACCTGCAGGTGAGGTTTTGTCTGTGATACATAGCTAAGATTTATCTACATCTTTTTTCATTTCTACTAAAAATTCCTTATCATGCCAATTCTAGGGTAAAAACAGACACACATAAGATCAATCCCAAAAAATATACTTAGACATATTTTTTCACTTTTCCATTTGCTCTTTCCATTGGCTTGGAGATAATGTCAAGTTCTTCCCATTTAAGACATACCATTAATTCTTCCTCTTCCACAGGGAATAGGCCTTCATTTCACCCTCTCTTCACCCCTAAGGTTTTTAAAAGAGTTTATATTCTGAATCTTGAGATGCTGTTTAAAGTCATACTGCATGGATTCAAATCCCACCTCCACTCTTAGCAATTGTTTGCACTGATCAAATTATTCATCCTCTCTCTGCCTCATTTTTTTCATCAGTAGGGTAGAAAATAAGATTATCTACTGCATAAAATTATTAGCATTATAGTAGATTAATATTTCTAAAGCATTTTAGAATACAAGTTAATGTGATTATTTCTTCCTCTTTGTCTAATCCTAAATCTACTCCAATCTGATATCTAGCTCCAGCATTCACCCACAACCTCCATGTTCATAAATTCAATGGCCATTTTTATCTTCATTTTACTAGATCTCTCACCAGCATTGAATACTAATGACTACCCACTCTTTCTTGAACATTCCTTTTTTCTTGGATTTGGTGATACAATACTATTTGTTTCAATAATTCTTTAGCCCTTATTTTTCTATCTCCTTTACAGGCTCATACTTCTCTCTCAACCCAGCAACTTGTGTGTTTTCTCAATGAGTTGGCTTAGATCTTTTTTATTTTCTCTACTTTTACACCAGATAATCTAATCTGTAATCACTGCCTCAATATACCAATAATTCTCAAAGGTTTCTCTTTAGCTTGGATGTTTCCTTAGATTTCAGATCATACATTTAACAATGTATTTCATAATTCTACTTGGTCTTCTTACAGGGAAACTGACAAAATTGAATTAATGAAAGCCCACCCTCTATCCACTCTCATACAACTTGGTCTTTACCAAGTGGGAGAAGTTTGTCTCCCACAAACCAATTAGTTTGGCAAAATAGAGGCTTATGAGTGATTCTCTTCCTGAAACATTTATTCCTCTCACCCAAACTCAAGAATTTTACCTCTAAAAGATAAGTCTCAATTATCTCCCTTTAATTTACCTCCACCACTCAAGTCCAGACTGCCATTGTTTTTCACTTTGACCACAGAAATAAAATCTCAACTGTCCTACCTGCCTTCCGAACATGACTCCATCCCACTATATTCTCTAAGCAGCAGCAGGAAGAGTAATCCTTTTAAAATGCAAATCTGATCACATTTCCCTTTTGTTTATAACCTTTGATATCTCCCTGTTTGTTTTTAGGATAAAGATGAAAATCCTAACATGGCTTTTGAAGGTCTTTCATGATCTCATGTGGTGCAACCTTATTCCAACCACAGCTGCTTGATTAAGCTGTATTTAATACTTTGAATTTGTCTTTTTCTCTCTTGCCTGTTGTTCTCTGAGCTTGAAGTCTCTTTCCAAGGTAGTCTTCTCATCCTTCAAATATTAACTCAAGGGACAGTTTTTTCAGGAAGGTCTTTCCTGATCTCCTCGGTATGATACATTATTATGACACAAATATTGCTTCATCTTAGCATCATCCATGGTTGCAATTTAATGCTGGCATGATTATCTGTTTGATGTCTTATTGTCACTAGATTGTAAACCACCATATGAGATCAGGAGGCTCAGTTTTTGCTCAGAATTGTGTCTCTACCATCTAGCATGACAAATGGCACCTGTTCATTATCTATTGAGCAAATGAATAATTAATTGGCAAAAATAGGCATATAAGTTTCTACCACAAAATGTGTTGAAATGAAAATAATTGGATTTATTCATTTGCTTGAGGTCAATTAATTGTGTTGTAACAACAGTATGCACTGCAGGCAAAAAAAAATTTTCTTTAAGAATTTCCTTAAAGGAATCAATGACATAAAATGTATAAAAAAATAAGGGTGAAATTATCTAAGGAAATGTGTTAACATAATGCAATACTGAACATAGAATTTCAATAGGGCTACCCCTTCTTCTGACCAAGAGTTCTTAACTTTTCTTGAGTAGAAGTACTTTGCCTCCTTTACTAAATAATTCCAGACTAAAATTTGATCATTATTGACCACTTATTGTTACCTTCAATTTTATCCATCTGCGTCCATCTCTCATGATATTTACAAAGGGAATATTTGAGCTCAACTAATTCTTTAAAGTCAAATAAAAAGGAGAGAACCAGTAAGTGTGTAAAAGATCCCTACTCATAAGCCCTAATTTCTAATTCATAAAATTAGACGGTATGGTAAGCCCTTTCTGTAACTGAGGAGTCCATTTCTCATAGGTAAAGTTTTCTAAAGTAAGAATCTATTCTTTCTCCGGGAAATACTAATGCAGCATTTTCTCCAAAGGCTAAGGTAGAGTCAGAGGAAAAAGAGGAACAAATGCTTGAATTTCAAAAACAGAAAGAGGTGTTACTGTCCTTGTTTGATGAGAAACGTCATGAGCATCTACTTAGTAAAGGTAGGTATTTAATTCTGAGTATCCTTTCCCTGGAATTTATGCGTGTGAGTTCAAAATATAATTTTATATGCTAATCAAATCTTACTTGAAGAAAACAGAATGAAAACTTTCATTAAAGAAAGGCGAAATCTTGTTTTCCTACACGTATATGTAAGGTCTTTCCTAAGAACACATATATGAGATTTTATATAATGGTTATGCACCATGAAGCCAACCAAACTAACTCCAAGTGAAATAGAAAATGCTACTTTCCAAATGAAACTTGAAATTATCTTATTTAAAGTTTTTTTGAAAAGTGAATGAATCATACTTGAGATTTATTTTGCAAATTAAGTACTTTCTATATCAGATTTTCCTAAAATGACTTTTAAAGGGTTTGAGAATTTAGTGTGTGTGTGTGTGTGTGTGTGTATATACATATATATATGTTTAGGTTATCTTTGTAAATCCAATGTTAAAATAATATTTTAAATAGTAAGTTTCAAAGGGCAAGTTAAGCAATAACTTTTAAAATAAAATTTATATCATTTTCTAAAACTATATGAAGCATTTTTTTTTTATGGTAACGGTACTAAAATTAATATGACTGCTCTAAATTACTTCCTAAACTAAAACTCACTATGTATTTTGCAGGTGAAAGGCGGTTGTCCTACAGAGCACTTCAGGGGGCGTTGATGATATATTTTTACAGGTAAATTAAGGCAGAAGAGGAGACATGGATATGAAAATTGAGGGCAAAGAGATAGGTAATAGACAAAGGACAAAGCTTTTGAATTACAACCAGAGGTTCATCCATTTAGCTCTGGAAGAAAACTTAGACAATAACTAGTACTGAGGTTACCACTGTGGTGGGTAAAAATCACAAACATGCATAAAAATATTCAAATGTCTATTTTTATTAAATTCTATAGAGTATTGTGTGACATTAAGTGTTAAGTTTAATCTACCTCAGAAACTCAATCAGGCAATGTGTTCTGTCATTGAACGACACTGCAGCACTCGCCTTGTTTTATAAAATAAAAATAGACTAGATAGAGTGAAATCACCTTATAAACATTTGTTCTGCATATTCAGCAATTTCAAGTAAAATTGCCTATTGTCTAAAATGTTTGAGGTGTCCCTCAAATGGCCCCTCACTTCATGTGTGTAAGAAATTTCATGAATTAAATGCATCAGAACAATACTTAACACACCAGCCAAAGGGCTTCAAATGCCTTTGTTTCCTGGTTAGTCCTTACTTCCTTATTTATTTCATTTTAATCCTCTACAAATCTGTTTCTTCAGAATGGCAACAGAACAGAATCTTTTGAGTCTCTTTTCCTAAATCTTTCCTGATGTGCCACTCAAGATGTTATGTCCCAAATGGAAATGTACTGAGAGAGTCAAAGAGTTGAATGTATTTGAGTTGAAGAAATGTGTTGACTCTCGATATATAGTTGGGAAAACTTCTGAGATGTGTATATATATATCTACCTTTTAGTGAGAATCGTTCAGTACAACTCTGGTTAATTCACGTATTTTACGTGGAACATTCTAGAGTCTTTGCACACACACTGGAAACTGAGTACTACTATGTCCGTTTGTTAAAGGAAACTGAGACTGAGAGAGTAACTCCAGAACCGCACAACTTCTAGGAGGCACAGTTGCCATTTGCTTCCAGGGCCAACTGACTAAAAATCCATGCTCTACTACATTGGCTTTACTTGAATATATTTCTTATTTTTTTCCCTTTTAGGGAAGAGCCTAGGTTCCAGGTCCCTTTTCAGTTGCTGACTTCTCTTATGGACATAGACACACTAATGACCAAATGGAGATGTGAGTTCCATCCCCCCACCCCCATATTCTACTCCTTTTCTCCTCTTTTTTCTTCTTTCTGACCTCCCTCCCTCTTCCTTCCTTCCTCCCTTGTGTGCATGCTTTGAGTTGATTTTTAGAATCAGCCTGGCAACTACCGTCCCCCTGGCCGACTTATCCAGCAAACCAACTTATCCTAGCACAGTGCTTATAGGGCTCCAGCACTTTTGGGGACCCATGCAAATATTTTATTTCAAATTTAGGAGGGAAAATAAAAACTTTCAGGTGGAAGGAAGTGATATTCATATATGCATCTTTATGTCAATGCAGTAATAAAATATAATTTTAGTAGATTACATTTTTTGTGGAGGAAAGGGTCCACGAAGGGAAAAGTGCCCAGGGCTCAGGAAAGTGCTGATGTGACCTTGCTCTTTCCTCCTGTGTTCATAGGCTAAAGGTAATGAGAGATGGAGTAAAATGCATGTAGCCTGGACCCAGTGGGGGGCCGGGCAACCTAAGGGTCCCAGCTGGCTTTTACAGGACAACCTTCCAAATGGTTACCTGATAAGGTGTCAGCTTTTGCTCTAAGCAATAATCATTACCAGCCCCTTGTTCATAGAGTATCGTGGAACCAATGGCAGAAAAATGTTCTTGGAGTCGATGTGTGTGTGTGTTTTGCTAGATAACCATGTGTGCATGGTACACAGAATGCTGGGCAGCAAAGCCGGCACCGGTGGGTCCTCAGGATACCAGTATCTGCGTTCAACTGTGAGGTGAGATGGGGGAACTCCCCACTGTGACCTTGGCAGAAATCAGAAATGCCCTGCTTTTCTGTATGCATGTGCATTATCGCTGAAAAGTCATGTATAGTCGCTCTTGTCTGAATCGCTTGCAACATGAGTGTAAGCTATTCTATTTGGAAGCTTTGGGGGCCGTGGTACACAATCATTAATTATTGAGACTCATCGATTTGACTCTGCGATGAAAGGAATAGAGGTCACCAATAGCAGGTGACCTGTGAAGAACGAAGGAGTTAATAGTTTTTACATCTAGGCAGAAATGTGTTCAGGTCATTCTGGCTTAATAATTTGATTCGATTTAAATTGTAGTTATTAGTTCCACTAACGTTGTCTTGGCCAGATGAGTGACACAGCCAAAAAGTAGTTTCTTGTTTCCTGAAATGACGATTCTATGTGATAAAATCTATGCTCATCTATTGCAAAGAGTGTCTTTTTTCATAATGCTTAGAAGGAAAGAGGTCAACATTTATTGAGCACTTAAAACATGCTAAAGAATTTTCTAGGCCACTTTTATTCATTATTATTTTAATAGTCACAATATGCTAGATAAATGGCAGGGTTATGGATGATAGGTAGATACAAACAAACATAACGTACATTGAGACATATTCAAAAAACTTACACGACGAAAGGAGAATCAGCTCAAGAATAAATTAGATATTCACTTACCTCCAAATTCCCCACAGCAAATTGTTTCATCCTTTGCTTTATTACCAGATGGCTGAGTTATAAAATTCATTGGCTTTAATTTCTACCCTTTTTATATATTTTCACTTTCCCTGGGCAAATCTCTGTAAGCATGAAATAAATAATGATTATCCGTCACAAAATAAGCACACGTGACAGAGTGGTGGTGGGAAAAATTAGCACAAACTGAGTATATGCAGTGTAGAGTTCTCATTTAATCTTCACTGAGGCCCAGAAGAAAGACTTCAGTTGTTATTTTACAGAGTTAGAAAGCCGAGCACTGAGGGTTTAAATAATTTGCTCTAGGTGACACAGGTTTATGTGACAGAAACAGGATTAGAAATGCAGCGTTATTTGACTTCCAAGACACATGTTCTTTTGTGACTACCAAACGTACAAACGATTTTGAAGTTAGATTCATTTTTATAGAAATTATAAATCTAAGCTCATATTTCAATTTATTGATCCATTCATGGCAGTTACTGGTCTGCTATCCTGCACTTGGAAAGTATATTCCAATGATTGACTTGATGTGCTTTAAATTTATTATTTTACATGCCAGCCTTTAAAAGCTGTAAAGGAGAACACACCCTTATCTTTATGAAGGCAGCGTGATAATAAGACTCTGGGTTATAAATTAGACAAGCCAAGTCTGTAACAACCAAACATATAATACTGTTTTATGGACTTGAACTTTAATGAAATAAGAACTAGGCAATCTTAACACTAATATTACCTAATTGTTAGTATAGTATAGATGGTGTATAAAATATAATATCGAGTACTTATTATTTATGGAAAGTGTCTGTAAATATTTCATGTTAATGTATCTAAAATGTCTGCATATGTATGTGCTTTTCCAGTGACAGGTACAAGGTATTCGTGGATTTATTTAACCTTTCAACATATCTGGTTCCACGGCACTGGATACCAAAGATGAACCCAATCATTCATAAATTCCTTTACACGGCTGAATACTGCGACAGCTCTTACTTCAGCAGTGATGAATCAGATTAAAATCATCTGCAAAATCTATGAATGTCATTGATTTCTCACTGTGGTACTTTTTATTTTCTATGATTTCCATGAATACACAGTCTTAATGTAACATATGTATGTACATAGTTAAGCTTTGTTGTGCTTTGATTCCACTCTGTTAGTGATTTTATTACATTGTTTGTTATAAGATGAGGCATTAAGAGAAGAAAAAAATTCAGTTAAATTGTAACATTTTACATGCTCTCTTCCTATTAATTATTCAATTTCCCCTGATGCTTATCTTCATGTAACCTCTTAATGTGTCTATCTAATTGATTCAAACTCAATAAAGCTTGTAAATTCCAGCTATTTCAAATATTGTGTACAATAAAATGCCATTCTGTTTCATCAAAAATGTTTAAAAAGTTCTGTGTGTCTGACATCTCTTCTCTGTGGGTGTTGAATTCATTGTTTCCTGCTGGAGACCAGCTCCTAACTCAGGCTGGGTTGCATCTTCTAGAATCTTTAGAGTCACAGAAGGTCTCAAGTGCTCTTTCCCCCAGCTCCAATGCCTGTACTGTGGGCGATACAGTTAGCAAGCTTGGGTTTAAACTGGCTTGTCCTTTACTAATCTGTTCTGGAACAAAAACCTTACCCCATTTAAGGCCCAGTATCCTATTATAAAATGGGGATAATAATACTTTCCTCATAATCCTTTGGTTTTTCTAATGAAATATGAAGAGATATGTTACTAGATGCCCTGTCACCAAATGCCTTATGACCTTCCAATGCACAGCAGGATTGAGGTAGGGCAAGTAGGCGATTCCTCAAAAAAATGATCTTCTTTCCATAAGAAAGGAGAATAGACAGACCAAACGATGATCCAGTTCATTTCTAATGAATTCACGGTTTAGATTAGAGATGAGGTTTATTTTTCAATTTCTAGCTGTGCTATGGTATTGACAACACTTAAGCTACTGTTCTGGGAAACAGTATACAATGTCATCAAAGGAATATGGAAGTGTGTTGGTTTGAAATGATGTATGTCCCCTAGAAAAGCCATGTTTTACTCCTAACCCCATTTTGTAAAGGCAGCCGTTTCTTCTAATCTCTATTCAGTACTGTATGCTTGAAACAGTAATTAGATCATCTCCCTGGAGATGTGATTTAATCAAGAGTGATCATTAAACTGGATTAGCTAGAGGCGTGTCTCCACCCATTTGGGTGAGTCTGGATCAATTTCTGGAGTCCTATAAAAGAGGAAACATTTTGGAGAATGAAGGAGATTCAGAGACAGCAGAGCAGAACGACATAGCCACGAGAAGCAGAGTCCACCAGTCAGCGACCTTTGGAGATGAAGAAGGAAAATGCCTCCCGGGGAGCTTCATGAAACAGGAAGCCAGGAGAGGAAGCTAGCAGATGA
Organism: Myrmecophaga tridactyla; assembly: GCA_004026745.1. Classification (NCBI taxonomy): domain Eukaryota; kingdom Metazoa; phylum Chordata; class Mammalia; order Pilosa; family Myrmecophagidae; genus Myrmecophaga; species Myrmecophaga tridactyla. The sequence continues at coordinate 36,498 of PVIY010016085.1, read as the reverse complement.
CACCGTGTTTGCCATGTACCCTTCCAGATGAGAGAGGAACCCTGACTGTGTTCACCATGTGCCTTTCCAGATGAGAGAGAAACAGACTGTGTTCGCCATGTGCCCTTACAGTTGAGAGAGAAACTCTGAACTTCATCGGCCTTCTTGAACCAAGGTATCTTTCCCTGGGTGACTTACATAGGTCATTTCTATAGAGTAGTCTTAACTGGGACATTTCCTCGGTCTTGGAACTATAAACTAGCATCTGATTAAATTCCCCTTTCTAAAAGCCATTCCATTTCTGGTATATTGCATTCCGGCAGGCAGCAAACTAGAACAGAGAATGCTCATCAAATTTCGTCCTGAGTGGTCATAGCCAGCAGCGAGTTCTTGATATTGAACTATTTTTTGGTCTTTCAATCACAAGTTTTTTTCCTATCGTCTATTTGATCACATTGTCTAGTTTGTCTCTACATTACACATATAATTGCTTTTTCCTACATCCCTCGTGTGTACATCTAGTACCCAATAGTGGTTAAACTGAAAATATACTAACGGAAACAGCACGGTGGCTAAAGGCAGACTTTGAAATCAGCAAGCTTGGAGGGAAACTTGTTCTGCTCTTTAGCAACAATTTACTACGAACAATTTTCCTCATTTAAGCCCCTTTCCTGTCTCTATAAGGAGAATAAAAATGCTTATCTCAATATCTTTCGGTTTTTCTCATGTGGTATGAAGAAATATGTTAATAGATGTATTGTCACCAAAATGCCTTGTAACCTTCAAATGAATGATAATTCATGGAGGGTTAGCACTATTTTAATAGCCTACATGATTTGATTTAGCTCTTTATTACTATATGCCTGTATTTGACTAAACTATATAGCTGCAAGAGTCTTTCCAAAGAATATACCAGTAGTTTTCAATATAGTCAACAATTTATAATGCAGGTTCCTACCTTTGCCCCTACTGACACTTGTTTCTAGGGCTGATGATCCACTTTAAATTATAATTCTTAAATGGGCCACACAATCACTGTGAGATATAGGAACTCAGTATTCACTTTGGGATGCTTGTGAAACAACATTCAGAAACATTTTGATGATTTTTATCAGAAATCTAATTATTATGTACAGATCTGATTGCTTTCTGTGTAACCTTCAAGTTGTTATGATTGCAACACAATAAATACCCATGTGGAACAGCAGCAAGTGGCCAGGTATAGAGGGACTTCTTCATGAAAGCTCATCTTAAAGAAATCGCATGTTCTCTCATAGGCAATGGGGAGCCCCCAAATGGTTTCCAACAAGGAATTGATGATGTTGCATTTTAGAAAATGTCAATATAGTGGAAATACGGTAGATTATAAGAGCATCCATCAGAATCATGTGGAGGGCTTTTCAGAATTCCAATTTGGAAGGTCTGGGGTGGGGCATGATATTTTGCATTTCTAGTAAGTCCCAGTTGAAGCTGATATTACTGGTCTGAGGATTATGCTTTTGAGAAACCCTGAGTTAGAGGATATTGAGTTGAGTGAGTAGATTACTTTGAGTGTAGATAAGAGATACTGAAGACCTTGCATCTTGGAAAGGGGTTGGGAGATAAAGTAATGGGTTACCAAAGTATAGTTGACCTGATTAAATACCTAGGATTTATTACAAGTTTATCGAATGGTTACATAATGTTAATGCTGTTAACCTAAACAGAGAATCTACGAGGTGCAGAAGTTTTTATGGCAATTGAAGAGCAGGTAGATGAGTGATGTTTTGCAAATACTGAGGTCAAAGTGTTTATGGAGAAAATAAAAAACTGGATGTCTGAATTTCAAGCTGGGAAAATTCTATGTGAATGGAAAGCATATTAACATTGGGTTGATAAAATTTAAACCATAAAATTGTGGACAGTTCCTTCTTTACCAGAGGATAAATATAGGCTGTTTTATTATAAATTTCAGTAAAAACCATAACATTCTCATTTTGAAACATTAAAAATCCTTTAGCATTTGACAGAGAATTTACCAAAGTATTTATATCACAGAGAAAGTTATCAACTGGACACAAAAACTCAAGAGAAAGCATTCACATTTATCCATTAGGAACTAGAACAACAGGACATAGTTCCTTTCTGGCATACTTGGAAAACTAGAATATTTATTACCTAAAATGTTAGCATCTATCATCCCAGAACATTTGAAATCTGAATCAACACATGTTCTTTTGAGGTTGCTTCCAGCTGGTGTGATAAAAAGAAACACTCTGTTTAGTTTGTCATTTTGTTTTTCTAATAAAGAGATGGATATAGAAAGGCCAAACATGAGAGGAAAAGTCCAGTGTCCTTGAAATTTGTTAGGTGCTATTTATAGCACCTCATAATTGTTAAGGTCCTCTACATTAAAACAACCGTGAATCCTAGAGAAGAAATATTTCCATATGGAGTATTCTATTTGATTTCCTTATATTGACTCATTCAAACTGGTTGCACTTACAGCAATTCAAGGAGCAGCTCTTTTGCTTCGAGGTCTTACACTGCCATACATGTAGTGGCTTGTTTCCTGGTTCCAAGGCATAAACTGGGCAGTGTCCCCTCTCTGCACACAAGATTATTTTTCACTGCTGAGAATATATATTAATCAGACTTGGATGAGAACAATGATTATGGCAGAGAAGCTGGAAATCACTTATGTAATTAATGAAACAAGAGAGATCAATTGGCTTAAAGAACTAAGAGCCAGGTGGAAGGCAAAGCATTGTACAACAGTGCTGTTAGGATGGAATACTGGGAAAACTGTGCAGAATTTCAGGTTTCACATTTAACTGAAGTTAAGAGATCAGATTTTGAAGGGAGTTGTGCCTGAGAATGATGGGGGGAAGAGAAAGGTGAGATCCTGATGTTGATAAAAGGCTTGGAGTTTTTGAAAAGGAGGCCAAATAAATGGTTAGAGGAGTGAAATGGAAAATAAGCAATGAGGCTTAATTCTTCACTAGGAAAATTTAAGGATTATGTAGTAAGAGAAAGACAAAGAAGAGTGGGAAAATATATTGCTCTCCAATAGAGGGAGAATAAAGTTAGACACAAAATCTATGATGACTACCATCAGTGGAAATGTCCATATAACCGTTTGATTTTCAGGCAGTGCTACTTAAAGTTTCTCATGACCTAGTTCCCACGGTGGTCATTTAATCTCAATCAATTTAACTGTTTCTCTAAAGAAGTTATTTTGCCTTTAAATTCCCTTCCACATAATCATTCTATGCTTTGAGAGGTTAGCAACATTTGCTTGAGGTAAAACAACTGATATTTTCCAACTCCTTTTGATATTCCATCTCAGAGAACTGCTAATACACTTGTGAAAAGCATACATAACTTTGGGTCACCTCTTCTTGTACACGGGGGTAAACCAATGCTGGAGATTACAATGCCAAGAAGGAAAAGAAATTCTTATCGCCACTCTGATCCTACCTGAAGCATTTCTTTAAAAATAACTGAAAACACCAAAGAAATAAAGAGGAACAAATAATAGACTCTTCACGTGGGAGGGACAGAAGATGTCTCTTAATTTGACCTTCCTCTCAGAGAAGGAAATTTTTCCACAGATCCCTTCCCAGGAAATGACGCCAGTGTTCTCCCAACTCAGTTTGGTTGTCCAACTCTCTACAGAAGGGAATACTCTGTGGCGAAGTGTTTAAAGTATTCTGCTCAGCTTTCCAGTCTCCCATCTTAACTACTAGGTTCTAGAATCTTCCATGGGTATTTGCTGAAGCCAAAAGCGAAATATTGCATATTCCATTTCATTACGCAAGGCTTCATTTTTGTAGCTGTTTCTTCATTTGCCCAACATATCACACAAACACAGCAGAAACAGAATCCGCAATACCTAAGAAAAAAGTAATTAGTATCGTTCTTCTATTTCCTTTTTTAGATGTCTTATAAAGGGCAAAGTAAAAATTTTCCTTTTGGGTTCAAAAGAAGAAATACTTAGTAGGAAAATAATTTAATAGCATTAGCAACAAATTGCTGCCAAAAGATGTTCGAAGAAATGCTCATGAGAACACCACAAAAACCTTGTTGCTAACTGAAGAGGTCAATGCATCTGAAATCTGTGTTGCACTAAAGTATTGCTTAAAGGCAATGCAATACTTTACAGAACTTTTTAAAAATGCAATTTAAAAATCTAAACTCGGGCAGGCCATGGTGGCTCAGTGGCAGCGTTCTTGCCTGCCATGCCGGGGACCCGGGTTCGATTCCTGGTGCCTGCCCATGCAAAAAAAAAAAATCTAAACTCTACATTTAATTAGCAAAATTTCGATAAATTACAAGCATGCTATGGTTTGGTAACACAGAAGGTAAATCTCCACATCGTGGCATGGTGAAAGCAATGAATAGCCTATCTGAAGGCTCTTGATTTGTTGTAATTAACAGTCTTTTGAAACCCTTTTGTGGCCACCAAATATCACATGTCCTTATACCATTTTTCGTAAGGACAATGTGACCTGAAGGAAATATTCACTTTCAAGAAGAATTTGGATTCCTGTATAATTGCCAACCAGGAATGCCCTTGGAGACTCAAATTATGAAAGCAGGTGGAGAGGGGAAAGGACCCCAAATCAGTCTTAGCAGCGGGAAGCCAGTGTTGGGACTCAGAGAAATTTCCAGAGACGCTGAGCCTCCTAAGTGAAGTGTGACCCAGTTTTCGAAGTAGTCAATTTCGGTAAATTATCACGTTAACTTACAATGTTTTATTCATTATGTTTTGCTTGTTTTTACATCGGGCTTCCTGAATATTTACGTTTCCATTTTAAAACCTGAACATGTCCGATAGCCTCTCTTTTTAAAACACATTTTATTTTTCTCAATTGGTTAAGTGATGCAACTTGTTACTGCAAAAGTGATTTGCGTATGTAAGAAGTATCCTACAAACTAGAGACAAGTATAGTTTTGATACATTCAAAGAAGCTTCCTTGACAGCCTGGAGTCTTTAACCATGGATTTGTGACTTACCACACATGTTAGCTCCCATTTTAACATGGGCATAGCCATCTACTCCCCACGAACTGCCCCAGGAATTCCGCACTATCCAATACGGAATATTTCCTACAAAACATAAAACGGTAACACATGCTGAAACACTCATATATGTTGTGAATATGTAAGTGCCTTTAAAACTGGGTTCTTGACAAATATAACGGCTCTGAGAGAAAGTGTAAAAAGGTATTATAATGTTAATTCAAACCAGCTAAATATACCTCATTTTCTTTCATGTCACTCTCTATCAGGAGGAAAATAGGTTTGACTTCATTTCACTTAATGCAGGGGCTGCATCAATAGAAAACAAACACATGCTTCTAGGGAATTAGGAAAAGAAAAAAAAATTGCTAGCTGCGTATGATAAAAATGATAAGCGTTTCTCTTTACCCAATAAATATCCTAAATATTCCAGATGGAGAACATACATTTTTTAAATGAGAATCATCTTTATTTTAAGCAGGTACCCCCCAAATTTTATAAGTGGAACCTGACAAGGATTGACATTTACAAGTATACTGAGGAGTTAAGAGACTGCACAAGAATGAAGTTGTAGCAAGGCCAGATTTTAACATTCTAAAATGGTGAGCATTGACAGTCAGTGTTCAAGTTTGAAAGCAATTCGGCTGCATCTTACCAGGTCATACCTGTTTTATCAAACCCAGTTATGATAACGGCATGATTTGCTTCTCCACTAGAGCAGTGATGCTGTATTATGCCTCCCAGATAATCTTGCCAGCTCACTGCATCTACTGTAACGACCAAAGGGCCAAAGGTAAGAAGTTCTCTCGCCATTTCATCTTCTTGGTCACTGCCAAAAGAGGAAATATTTGGTTAATGAGTTTATTTTTTTAAGATAAAAATATCTTTAAAAAGAGTTATTTAATCTGTATTCAGTTAGGGGTAGCTACGGTTGCAATTACAAAAGACCTAAATAATGGAAGCTTAAAAAGCCTAAAAGATTGAAAGTCTAGGACTCGTATGGGATCCAGGATGTCAGGAACCCAGGTTCTTTCCCTATTAATGTTCTGATAGGTGAGGTTTCCATCCTCAAGTAAAATTCATGGTCTGAGAAGGCTGGCTGCTGAAGCGCCAACCATTTAGTGCATATTTCTTACAGCAGGAACTAGGAAAAGAGTGCTATATGCCTGTTGAAAAGAGTCCCCAAGAGTAACACACAGCAATCCTGAAAATATCTACAAAGATTTCATTGGCCAGAAATCAGTCATATGGCTAGGTCTAACTTCAAAGAAGATAGGAAATAAAATTTTTAGCTGGCCAGCAAAGTCCCCAAATAAAATACAGATTTTTTTTAAATATGAAAAAGGGGAAAACTCAGTATTTGATATTTAGAGGTACCTTGTTATCTCTGCCACACCATATGAAAATGAGGAGACCAAACAATTTATGTCCCACATGAGTGAATCTCAGTGAATGTCAATGAAAATCAAATATAGAGATTATACAGAAGGCTTACCCAGAAGTGGTTAATATTATATATTGTGATAGAAGAAATATTAAGATGCAAGCAGAATTAGGTGAAGATTGCAAAAGACACAGCTATTGCTTTCATACATGACTATCTATCAATAAACTCTTACATAATTTCAGCCTTCTTCCATCAATGCTATATGATTAAACCACAATTTATACTTTTTTCAAAGTCAATCTTGTGCGTAAAGTGTACTGAAAGCTAGATACTGATATTTCAGGTCATTAAGACAGTGTTTGGTTGTTTATTGCTGCAGCAAATCATGAATGGGTTAGTGGGTTTAAAGAGTAAACCCAGCTGAAGACCAGTTTCTACCAAGGAGACACTGTCCACAGATTAGGAAAAAAAATGTATGTGTAGCAGTGAAACTATTGAAATATAAACTATGTATTTATTTTAAATATTTATTCATATTATCTGTCAAACTCTGTTTCTTGGAAATTTATTAGTAGGCATTTCTGTTTTGCTACTATAATAATAACTGGAATTCATTAGATTTCCCTGAGATAAGGAAAAATTCTCAAAGAGCAACAGAGCAGGGCGTGTTCTGTATACCTGGGTTCAAATTCTAGTTGTACACTGGAGTCATTCCACCGACCTTACGGAAGTGATACAGGGGTAAAATTCAAGGGATCGGAGCACATGAGTCATACTTTACATTTACAGCAAATTATCTTTTCCATCTCCCATCTCTAAGTCACCTAATTAATTTTGTTCAGCATTATATAACATATAAATTTCTATTTTATTGTTTTGAAATTTTTGCATATTTTTAATATAAGTATAATATATGTGATCATCTCTGCATTAAACAGAACATAGCAGTCACCACCTATTTATGGGAACAAAGATATACCACAGATACATTACATCGAAGATTCTTCTTATGGAAGATAGCGTGAGGGAAGGAAGAGATCAGGAAGGAAAAATCATTTTAGAAAGTCAAGGGTTATTAATATTGCATGACAAAAGAAGCAATTTAGTAAAAATCCCTGCTTGGATACAGGGATGAAGAAAACACAGCAAAGATACTGGAATATAAGTAATAGTAGGACATGCCAGAGTAAGGACCAGCCAAGCAAATGTTCTCTTTAGTTCCAGAACTTAGGGGCATTATTATCAGCTGTCTTTTAGAAATACGTCGGTCTTTTGTGAAGATTACAAAAGATACAGTTGTAACTCTCACACATGGGCATACATGGATAATGCATACACAATATACAATTATATAATCTTCAGGCTTCATGCATCTTAATCGTACCTGGTTAAGTCACTATTTACATATTTTAAAATTTAGCTTTAAAATACTGCAGATAGTATCTTTATTTCCATTAACTGCCCAAGGTAGAATGAGTATCAAATGTACATTGTTGATCATGGTCATAGCATTAAATCTTGGGCCTATGAGCTTATGATCCATTTTAAAGGGCAGCAATATACAAACCTACATGCTCCAAAGGATTCTCCAGAATTGTATTGTTCCCTTGGCATATGGCTTCTGACTGTGTGATGGCAAAGGGAGGCAAGAGAAGGATGTTTGAAAACAGGGAGAGAAGGATTTTCTGTTTTCCAGTTTTCACCCAGTAGGCTCCAGGCCCCAGCTTCTTTGCACACTTGAGAAGCAGCAGCTAGCACCCTCCACGGGGGTTCAAGCCTCAGCTGCAGAGGGCCTGCTCCTTAGAGGGCTCAGCACCAGGTCTGTAGGACACTTCTCTCAACTCCTAGGTTTTAATAGTGTCAACCTGTCCTTTCCATTCACCTACCTCTAGGAGTGGTACTTGCTTCCTACAATTATTTATTTCTGAACTACTTCAGCATCCCCTTTGTAGACTTTCAGCCCTCTAACTCCTGGACAGCTAATTCCCTATGTTTGCAATAGTAGAGCTGTTTCTGTTTTCCTCTTTGATTACCGTGCTGTAAAGTAAATAAATATAAACATAAGTAGGTTGCATGCAATATTTGGGAACACTTCTATTTAAAAAACATTTGTTGCTTATCTGCTTAGCTGAAATGCATATTTAACTGAGTACCCTGCATTTTTATTTGCTGAAGCCAACAGCTGTGCTCCTGGCTCTCCTTTTGCTCCTACCTTTGCTCTGTTCAATCCGTTCTCTACCAGAAGCCGGAGTGATCATGCTAAAATGAGATCAGATCAGGTTGTTCTTCTACTCATAACCCCCCCTCTGAAGGGGAAAATAAGAGAAAGCAAAGCAACAGCCTTGCAAAACATCTGCAGACTCAGAACACTGAGGCCTGTGGTTTATGATGGAATGTTAACTTTAGAACTCTCAAGTCAGCCAAAATTGAGGAACATCCACTTGACTGTCATTCCACTAAAGACAGAGCAAAAACACGCTCTTTGTCCCGTAATCACTACCCCGAAAATGAGGGAACAGGCACACTCTCTCTGTCTGCATCTACTGTTACAGAATAAACATAAACAAAAAGTTACTTCTGTACCGTTCCTGCTGTACTGAGAAAATAAATACGGTGCTGAGCAAGTGTTCAAGGCTCTCGTCCTTTGAGACATGAGTCCCCTGCTCTCTTGTGTGACTGTCTTTATTTTTCAGATTCACGGTGCCTTCCCCGACTCCTTGTGCTGAGCTGGTCTCAGCAACCCTCTACTGATTTTGTACCTTATTTTGCATGAAAGTTAGGGATAGTCCTATAACCTTTAAGACCTGACATGAACTGACAGCCTTTTGGGTTACTAACTGCTAACCTCTCTGACCCCATCTTTCCACTCTCACAAAGGCTTCTTCATTGTTCCACGAACATGCCAGGCATGACTCCACCTCAGGGCCTTTGCACTTACAGTTCCCTCGGTTTGGAACAGTAAGTCCTTAGATATCTGTCTGGCTAAGTTCCCTCCCTTTTCAGGTCTTCACTCAAGTGTCACTTTCTCAGTGATCCACATCCCTTTCTAAAATGTTCTCTAAATCCCCTCCATCAGATATTTCCTATTTCACTCACCCAATTTTATTTTATTTTATTCTGTCTAGAAATTATTACTTCTAATATACTATACATATTTTTGCTTGTTTTGATTATCACCTGTCTCTCCCACTAAAAAATGCAGCCCATGAGGGCAGGTGTTTGCTTTGTTCATTGCTAAATCCCCAAAACCTAAGACAGTGTTCAGTAAATGTTTGAATGGGTGAAGAAATGAATTAAGGTCTTCCTAACACTAAGAGCTGAGCTGGAAAAGCTTAGCATTCTAACTTTACTAGGAAGAAGAGTTTAGTGATCACTGTAAATGTGGAGATACTTTATTGGCATTTCCTCCTTCTTTATCAAAGGGTTGGATAAAATCCATCCTAGGTCCAATACCTATTTCCCTTGCATTATTTTTCTCTCCCATACTGACTAATGCCTAATTCTTCTTTCTAACTTTTTCTGTTTGCTATCCCTGACAAGGCATTCTCTGAACACCTTTTAATAACATTTTGAAAATCTAGTTTCTTCTTGTCCATGACCTTTCCTTGCACTCTCAAGTAATCGATGGCATATAGAGCACGCTTTCGCATTTCAGCGTGTGTATTGTCATCATCCCCAAAGGAAAGCATTAGCCAACGTCCTCAGCAGCCCTGCACATTTTATTAAAGATCCTACATAATCTGTCAGGTGTAGAATTGTGGTTTCCCGGGGCACACTTCCCAGGGTCACCCCAAGAGCCCTAGTTATAAACAAGAATTATGTTGACAATTTGCTGGCCATCTGGCATAGTTACGCTTATTCAGAGGGCTTGCCTTTTGCTCAAAGATCCAATTTCACCCTTGATTTCCTTGAGATCCCATGGGCAGACACCATCTGTGTCAGGAGATTCTTGTGTATTCAGTATCAGTAAGTTATAGGGCATTTTGCCTCCTTTCTTGAATTCAATTTAATGCCTCCATCCTCTCTATTTCAAAAGACAGTGTGAAGCTCCTTTTTATATTTCTTAAAAAATATTGAAGCCATGAGTTAGCTGAGACTTTCTTTGTTTTCATCACCCCCGAACGCCAATTTTGCCCTCTCTCAAGTGGTCAGAATAATTCTCTATCTAGCATTTTGGTTTTCATGTGCTTTGGAGGCATTTTTAATGACTGTTTTCTCCTAAATCTTTCTGAAGTCATCCTGTCCTTCGAGCTCCAATACAAGACCTCTTTCTCATTTATCTTTGTCCCTACTCTTCTATCCGTACTTTAGTATGTGCTCAACATTTTACATTCAGCAGCATATTCTTCCCTACTTGTTTCCAAATTGGAAGTTTTAGTTTAGGTTTTTCTAATAGCTTATGCTTTGAAAAGTGTCAGGTTGTTCAAAACATACTTTTTGGTAAATAGACTGCTTGATATTAGCTGAAGAGTCTAAACAAAGTGATCCTAGATTGATTAAACAGTAAGACTGAGACAGGCTAATTGTATTATAACAGTAAACTTGCTAAAAGGGAGGTGTACATATAATTTATACCTTAAACTATATTTCCACTTGCTAATTTAAATTTGTTATTTCTATTACAAGTGCATAGAGAAAAGAACATAAACCATATTCAAGAAACAACATCATATAATGTTCTATTGTGATTGCCAATTAGTCTATCTGGTAAAATGCAGGTTTTAAAACAATTAAGATGATGCAATGATGGCTTCAATTGAGTTAGTAGTTCTGAATAGTGAATAGATCATAGAGAAAAGCATGGTGGAATAAAACATTTACCTGAAGTCATATGAAGAATAACCTTTGATTGAAAATCCAGAATGTGAACCAGAAAAATAATGGCACAGACCATTTTGTGCTTTAAATGGGTATTCTGACTCTCTCACCAATTTTACTTGCATCTAAAAGAAAATAACCACCCAAAGTATTCACTTCCATTCAGTTGGTTTTAAAACTCAAACAGAATTTATGTCAACATGTCAATATAAGGTTCACTTTGGCCATAACTATACCACGAAGTATTCTTTGCATTTGTAAGATACTTGTTATAGATATCACAGGTACTCACTAGTCAGTGTCCTTCTTTCTCTTTTACTTCTGCTTCTCTTACACCTTCCTTCCCTAGCATCTCTGTCTATCTGATAAGAGGTCAAAATTTCTCTTGCTCCTGAGGACACAGCTGGGCAATGCTTTCCTTCTAGCTCTTCTGGTTCCATGCTAGCAAGTCTTTGAGGACTCAATCAGTACAATGGTTTAGCCACAGGTAAATATTTTATAATTTTCTGTTGGAATCCTCCCTTTTTGAATACTGGGTTTCTGGAAGGAAGGGGGCACACAATTCAATATCTGCTGTGATACATATGGAGTGCCCCTGGCATGCAGTGTCTTAAAATATAATGAACAATGGAAAGACATTCCAGATTTTGGAAGTCTGCCTTGATGATATTAAAAATAAAAACCAAAAACATAATAGTGCCCTTATTGGCCAAATGGATCTGGGAAAATCTCAGAGAGTATCCTAAGAATTTTATGAGACACATAGTATATTGGGAAAACCTTATATTGGGAAGCTGAGAACTTCAGATGTACTTCAGGCTTAGCTATTGACTTGGTAAAGTGATCTCTCTTTTCAGGTCTTATTTCTTCATCTATAAAAAAAGAGTTATGGATTAGCTGACTCCAATGTCCCTTTTAACCTTAATATTCTGAAATTCTATCAAAATGAATAATCAATATACTCTCATCTGTCTGGGTCATTATATGACACTTATCTGTAAACAACATCTTCCTATTAATAAATACAAAAATGCTAAAACAGAAGCACCAGAATTTTCTGAAAATAAACTTCACATACGATTCTTCCTTCTTTGATTTACTGATGTCTGATTTTCCTAGATGCAATTTATTTTTAAATCTTGCCATACATTAATTCAAGCTTTGGTTATCTAAATCCCAGAACCCGAAAAGATTATTTAGCATAAGAATAAAGTTTGTGAATTTGGAAACACATATTAAACAAGTCAAAGAGGAAGCAAAGAGTTGAAGAGGTTGAGAAATAACTCACCTTAGTTAACCAGTTCAAAGCATTGACAGTAGACCCTCCATTGCAGCCGTAATTATTGTATGAACAATCGATGACCTGCTGTATACTCAGGTCTTCCAAAACCTCCCCTTTTATTGCGTATGCAGATTCCACTGCCCCTACCACACTGAAGGCCCAGCACCCTCCACACTGTTTAAAAATACAAAGGGGTGGGGGGAATAGTATTTATTAACATCAAATACTGTTTAAATAAATATCACCAACATCTTTAAATATAAGAAGTAAAGTGAGCAGGATCTAAAAGCTTACAAATATACAAAAGCCCATCATCTAGATTTTCAAATTAAAAAAAAAAAAGAAAAGAAAAACATCTCTTTTGAGCATCAAAATCTATTAACTAAAGGTAAATGAATAATATCACTATTGTAAATCCAGACAACCAGGATTTATGTCTGTATCCTTCATGCCTGTAACTCAATAAAATATTCACTAAGTGAATCTACCACAAAAAGTTGCTGATAACCATACCCATTGCTAGCTTTAATCAAGCCAGGAGGGCAGTTCTTGCTCAAAAATATCTTTCCAGTATATTCTGTTAATTAAAGATCCCTACATAAAAATACCCCTTTAATAAATTTAGATAGTTATTCCAGAAAAATTAAAGAACAAGCATCAAGTCTCTGAGGAGGAGTAAGTAGGGGAGAACCTTGGATGAGATGAGGATGGTGATAAGCTAAGGCCAGATGATGCAACATCTTACTCATCAGGGTGAAGAGCTTGGATTATTTTCAAAAATCAGTGGGCAAAAAAAATCAATGGGAAACCAACATAGGGATGTATGTAGAAGAATGGTATAACTTTATTTCTACTTTTTCAAAGATCATTCTATTAGCTCTTGTGTAGAGAAGATACCAGTGAAACCCAGATGTCACAGTGTGGGAAATGAAACAGAAACCACAATTTGTACAACAGACTCTATCATGATTCACAAAACAGAAAAATGATACCAAAACATGACATGCAAGACACAGTATTTAAACTCAAAGATCATTTAGATCAAAATGTTCCAAGACCAAATTCTTCTAAACTGTAACTCTGCACAGACTTATGTGTTCCAAAGGTAAGATCACAGATCACTCCAGCGATGCCTACTTTACAGATTCTGATCAATCCCTCTCGGACCACCATGCTTTCTAACTTTCCCCTACAACAACCATATCGCAAACTCCATCTGCCACACCCTACCTTCACCCTGGCTAAATACCCCACCTGTGTGAGGGCACTGAGAGTCTTTCCATGGGATATTATCTCTTGCTCAGCAAGGTTAATAAGCTTGACTTTGTATCATCAACAAGTCTCCATCTAGGGGTTGGGACTCAGATTATGGTGATGAAGTCAAGGCAGAAATGTGGACTGTTTTGAGATATATGGTGGAGACGTATGTCTGACAAGACTGGCCAATGGATTTCATGTACACTGTGGAGTGTGAAGCCAGAAGGGCAGGGAGGAATCAAGACTAAGAGCTGTTTGTCTGCTTTTTGGGCTTGGATTGAGGTGGTGCCATTAGTTGAGACAGGAAAGGCCGAATGAAGAATGTATCAGGGATTGTTCAAGAGGTCTGTTTTGGACACATTAAGCTTGAAGTGCCTACTAAACATTCAAGTAAAAATATGCACTTTGTGGGGTACACAATTTTTTAGAACACAAACAACATCTCGCACACAGTTACAGCAAATTAAGGGTTTTTAAAAATATGGTGAATAAGTATGATTATCAGGTGAGAGACAAACCACAAGCAGCAATACAAGGAGAATTATCTGCCACAATCAGAGTTGGAAGAACCAGCAAGAAATAGGCTTAATGTTGAACAGAATCTTTCACCTTTAATTATGTTTCCACCTTCTGTTCAAACTGGAAAGAGTACAACAAACAACTTCAGGAAGCTAACAAAATCTATGATACTTGAGAGAGAGAGAAATGCAAACAAACACCCACATAAACACAGACACCAGTTCTTATGTATTATATCAGTTAGGAGTCTTTTAATTGTCAATGTGTCACTGGTAATTAAATCCTGAGCCAGACTAGCTGAAGCCAAAGGTTCCTTGAGGGGACTTTGGGGTGAGTTTGGCTTCCAATGTGGCTTTGAGTAGAGAGATGCACATATCATTAACAGAGTGGGTTCTTCCCTGTCTCTTGGATGGTTCGCCTCTTCTACATTTGTGAGCTTCTTTCTCCTTTTTTTCTTACTTTCTTCATCAAATCACAAGTTAGCTGCCATCAGTAGATGGGGCTATCTCCTCTCAGATGCCTTTCATTACAAAAGAAAATGCTTCACTTTATAGTAGAAAAGGGCAAGCTTTATTTCACAAAAGTCCTGTGATGCACCTGACTGCAAGCTCACCTCTGAACTAACCACTGCTAGATGAATTCAATAAATCGATTGGCTTGAGTCTAAGTGTATGCCCAGATCTGGGACTGAACCCCACACAAATGTTAGACCAGAAGATGGGAGGAAGTGAAAAATCAAGGGTTGATGCAGAATGCAAGGAGCTGCAACAACAGGTGACTGTTAGGAGTGTAAATAGATAGCAGCTCTCCCAAATAACTTGCAGTCTGAGATCAATAAGCACAGTATCAAAGTGAAACAATAAATGAATACTAAGTGTGCTGGTTTGAAAGGATGTATGTACCCTAAAAAAGCCATGTTTTAATCAAAATCCCATTTCATAAAGGTAGAATAACCCCTATTAAATTCTGTATGTTTGAAACTGTAATCAGATCATCTCCCTGGAGATGTAATTTAATCAAGAGTGGTTGTTAAGCTGGATTAGGTGACAACATGTCTCCACCCATTTGGGTGGGTCTTGATAAGTTTCTGGAGTCCTATAAAAGAGGGAACATTTTGGAGAATGAAGGAGATTCGCAGAGAGCAGAGAATGCTGTAGCACCATGAAGCACAGTCCACCAGCCAGCCATCTGTGGAGATGAAGAAGGAAAATGCTTCCCGGGGAGCTTCATGAAACAGGAAGCCAGGAGAGAAAGCTAGCAGATGACACTGTGTTTGCCATGTGCCCTTCCAGCCAAGAGAGAAACCCTGACTGTGTTCACCATGTGCGCTTCCAGCAGAGAGAGAAACTCTGACTGTGTTTGCCATGTGCCTTCTCACTTGAGAGAGACACCCTGAACTTCATCAGCCTTCTTGAATCAAGGTATCTTTTCCTGGATGCCTGTGATTGGACATTTCTATAGACTTGTTTAACTGGGACATTTTCTCAGCCTTAGAACTGTAAACTTGTAACTTATTAAATTCCCCCTTTTAAAAGCCATTCTGTTTCTGGTATATTGCATTCTGGCAGCTAGCAAACTAGAACAGATTTTGGTACCAGAAGTGGGGTGCTGCTGTGGTTTGCAAATACCAAACATGTTGGAAGGGCTTTTTAAATGGATAAGGGGAAGAATCTGGAAGAGTTGTGAGGAGCTTGATAGAGAAGGTCTAGAATGTTTTGAAGAGAATCTTGGTAGAAATGTGGACTCTAGAGATACTTCTGACCAGGTTCTAGACAGACATGAGATGTGTGTCATTACAGACTGGAAGGAAGGTGATTCTTGTTTTAAAATGGCAGATAATCTAGCAAAGTTGACTAGTGGCTTTGGCTGGAAGGCAGATTTTAAAAGCCATGAACTTGGATATTTAACAGAAGAGATCTCCAAATTAAATGTCAAAAGTGCAACCTGTTTTCTCCTCACAGCTGATAGTGAAATGCAACAGGAAAGAGATAAGCTGAAAACCGAACTCTTGGGTACAAAGAAACCATAAATTGAAGCTCTGGAACATTCTGGGCCTCCAGAAAGGGAGACCCCAGAGAGTACTGCCCCGTGGGAAGATTTAACCAAATGTGGACCAAATCAGCCATTTCAGAGAAAGCCAGGATTGGAGATGGAGTTATTCAGGAAGGATTTGTGGAAACCCCTTATGTCTGATGGGCCTGATCGAAGGCTATTGCATAAAAAGCCAATGAGAGTGCTGCAAGATCTGTATAAAGAGAACCACTGCCAGTCAAGAATGGGGGGTTCAGAGAAGGGACACATTGGAGGAAAAATAACTTCAGAGGCTAAGCCATAGAAGCTGAGGTCTGAAGTCAAGAAGCCTTGGGCCAGGAGAGTGGACCCACCCAAGCCCATGGAGAGGGTGAGTTTGCCCCAAAGGCAGAGGATGGGCCTTTCACCTCATTGCAGTGGAAGAGTTATGCTGCCTCAGGCCTTGGAAAGGGTAAAGCATATTCGTTGGGGTTTGGGGAGAGCCTGGCTGTCACCTCATGGGGGGGTTGAGCATGTGCCCTGGAGAAGTGCCTGGGTACAGCCCCAATGATTGGAGAGGGTGGAGCTGAGAAAAAGATGATCTCCCCAATGTCCCCCAAGGTTGCATTCAAAAGAGAGGTAAGCCCTTGGAAAGGGTGGGACTGCTGCTTTCTAAAGCCCTGAGGACGAATGACTCTCAGACTTTGAAATCTAATGGACTTTGCCCTGCAGGTTTTCAAAACTGTAAGGGTTCAGTGACCCCTGTGTTCTTTCCTCCCTACGGAAATGCATATATGTATCCCATGACTGTTCCTCCTTTGTACATTGGCAGCAAATAACTTGTTATGAGTTTTCTAAGTCCAGAGACAGAGGAAAATTTTGCCTTAGGACAGACCATGCTTGTAATTAACTTTGAGATTTCGTATTGGGTTTAACCTTGTATTGTGTTTGTAATGTTACTGAAATGGTTTAAGGCTCTCTGATACTGTTATGGAATGAATGTATTTTGTATATGGGGAAAACATGTCTTTTTTAGGGTCCAGAGGGTAGAATGTGCTGGGCTGAAATAATGTATGTGCCCTTTTAATCCTAATCCCATTTTGTAAAGGCAGCCATTTCTTCTAATCCCTATTCAGTATTGTATGTTTGAAACTGTAATTAGATCATCTCCCTGAGATGTGATTTAATCAAGAATGGTTGTTAAACTGGATTAGGTAGAGGTGTGTCTCCACCCATTTGGGTGGATCTTGATTAGTTCCTGAAGTCTTATAAAAGAGGAAACATTTTGGAGAGTAAGAGATTCAGAGAGAGCAGAGCAGAACGACAGAGCCACGAGAAGCACAGTCCAGCAGCCAGTCCAGCATGACCTTTGGAGATGAAGAAGGAAAATGTTTCTCAAGGAGCTTCATGAAACCGGAAGCCAGGAGAAGAAGCTAGCAGATGACGCCATATTCGCCATGGACCCTTCCAGATGAGAGAGGAACCCTGACCGTGTTCACCATGTGCCTTTATCCAGCTGAGAAAGAAACTGTGATTGTGTTTGCCACGTGCCCTTCCACTTGAGAGAGAAACCCTGAACTTCATTGCCCTCTTGAACCAAAGTATTTTTTTTCTGGATGCCTTAGATTAGACATTTCTGTAGACTTGTTTTAATTGGGACGTTTTCTCGACCTTAGAACTGTAAACTAGGAACTTACTAAATTCTCTTTTTTAAAAGTCATTCCGTTTCTGGTATATTGCATTCTGGCAGCTAGCAAACTAGAACACTAAGTATAGCTTTAAAACTCACATGGAAAAGAGTATACAAATGTTAATTAGTAATGTTAGGCCACAGGTATCAGTACAGATCTGTGAAGGTATATACTGCTAGGAGCAGGGAGTGAGATCTTTAGGGAACTTCAATATGAGTTCAATAATACAGCAAACACATTAGTAGTAAAATTGTATGCATGGAATTTCTTATAATAAATGCATGGAAAAATATAGGATCATCCTAACTAGACAGTAAGAAACTTGTGGCTTCAAAACACATCATACAAGAGAAAACTGGATGAACTCTTGAGGTTTCCATTGCAGACAAGTTGCAACTATCGCTGTTTTTAGGGGGCTGGTTTTCAGCAGTGGGCTGGCGTCCCCTTGCCAACAGTAGAGGTAGAGAGGGAGAGGGAGAGGGAGAGGGAGAGGGAAATGTCAGCAAAATAGGCATACATACACTCCTCAAACATCTATCAGCTACTTTAGTTCATTGTATGTGTTATGAGCTATACCCATCCACATTTGGTGTTATAACTTTCTATCGGATTACAGATAAACCTCCTTCTACCACTGCACAATAATAATTCAAAAGCTGGAATTCCACAAGCACACTTCAGCTCATTTTCAAAGTAAAGTGCCATATTTATTGCAGTCTTTATATATTTTCTTAATCATTCAGCATGTGTAAAACTGCTTTACTTTTTTATTAGTACCCTAGATTATTTTTTATGTGTCACTAAGTTTTGAGTGTTATGCCCCAACCTCATTTTCTTTCCATAATTGCTGGTTTTCATTATTGCACAATTTTTCATAGATGATGATTTTTAGGAACACGTGTCACATTACAGCAGAACAGACTGCACATTAAAAGATCACAGATAAAGTACAGGGTCCTGTGTGGTTTGGGGTGGGGGTGGGGTTTCCAGTGGAGCTCATGGCATGAAGCCTGAGACCCCAAGGGATCCCAGTACACACTGCTGGCAAATGGATCCAGTTTTAGGTTGCTTTTTCAGTGGTGCTTCCCTTGTGAGGAACTTAGGCATTGAGTACTCATGTTGACCTTTTCCAGCCTTCTACCTGATATTCTTCAGAAAACCTGGTGTCTGTGATGTGGCTACTGGGAAGTATCCCTGAGTTAGTGTGCTAGTGCCAATGGCAGTTAGTGAGAGAACACTCTAAGGAAGGTTTATCTTTAGGAATAAAAGTCATTTATTCCATTTATTCTATTCCAACACTTTCATTTTCATTTTTTGGATGATCGAGGGTTGATTGTATCTAGAGAAACGATGGAACCAATAACAAGTCTGATTGAACTTGACTACAAAGATGTCTTCCAACGCTAAGATGATAGAACAAACAAAAAACTGAAACTTACCATTTGCTGGTTTCTCACTTGAGTTACAACATGTTTGTCTCTCCAGTCAAATCTTAATGGCAGCGATACATTGGGTACTGGAATTTGTACTTCTGCTGTGTACCTGGGAAATCTGAAAGATCTGCTTCTTAAATAAATAGCTAAATGGTAGAAATAAAAGACAAGCAATATTATATTACAGGGAAGGAGTTCTTTTTCCAGGAGTTTTTCAAGCCAAAAACATTAGCTTTCTAGTGGGGCCTAATATTTTAGATTTTTCTTTTGTGCTTTTCCATATCATAAAATGCATTTAGCTGAAATACACCAAAAAATGAGCATTCCTAAAATAAGGCTGAGGCTGACATAAAATGGTTAGTTTTGTAGAACAAAATTAATCATAAAAATGAGTGTAATTGACAATTTATCATAAGCCCACAGAATCATAGGTGTCTTGAATAGAAATAATGGGCTGGAAAACTGCAAAAGTGATAATAGGTAGTATTCCTTATAATCATATGGAAATGTGTACACTTTCAATTTTTAGCTTTTAAATAATAATTAGGAGAATGTGGTCATGAATTTATTGCTCTAACTCTCAGCACATGATACATGTTTGAGACTTACTTGGTAAATATTTAATAAATATTGACTGTTACCCAAGGTATTAGATTTATAATTAAGCAATTCCTCAAAAATTAAGCAAACAAGTTAAATTTAGGAAATAATTATCTGAAAGCACAATACCTCTAAACTCTTCAGGAAACAAGTAAGAAAATTGATTTATTCCATAGAAGGCAGTGGAGTTTTCAGTAGGAAATAAAGAATTCAAATGCCGATGTCTATTAAGACTTTCCTAAAAGGAAAAAAAAATTAATTGATATGGAACAAGTTAGCTTTCCAAGGTGAAATATATATAAATAACAGATATTATTTTTCAGGTGTAAAAGTTAATGCTTGATTTACTTCCTGCAAATCACAATGAAGATTTTATAATACATCCAGATCAGATTTATAAACTTTTTGTATTAGAACTACTCTCTGATCTCAAATACATTTTTTGAGGCTGGGAAAATTCTGTTTTATCCAACTCCAAAACCTCTTAATAAGCATATTGGCATCACTACATGTATGTTTGTTGAAATGCAGAGCTAGTGGAAAAATAAAATAAACTGCCAACAAACACTAGCTACTAGTGGCGAATTCTCACCTATAGACACTCAATTGATGAGACAACTATGAATATAAAAATTGTGTCCTTTTCCTCTCTGTATTTCTCAGCACTAAATAATAAGGAATGAAAAATGGTATGAGTAAAGTGAATAAATGAATCTGATTCTGTTTAAATTGTATAGCTTTCTCCATCTCATTCAGAGTAAAATGATTTTGTGAAAGAGATGCAATCCTGGAAATGGTCCAGAAAATAGACTGATTTTCATATATGAAGGGAAAATATGGCCATTATTTTAAAAATCCTCAATTTTGGATTTTATGATAATTTATCTCAGTCTTGCCTCAATGTCCTAATGTTAAACAATTGAATAGGATGAATAAAATTTCAGGAGGCTCTCCTTTAGTACGTCTCCAACTGTAGATCTTCCGTATTTGCTGGTGTAATTATGCCTTTATTATGTGTCTGCTTCACAAACTTGTAAGC
Organism: Myrmecophaga tridactyla; assembly: GCA_004026745.1. Classification (NCBI taxonomy): domain Eukaryota; kingdom Metazoa; phylum Chordata; class Mammalia; order Pilosa; family Myrmecophagidae; genus Myrmecophaga; species Myrmecophaga tridactyla. The sequence goes on along the minus strand of PVIY010016085.1, from coordinate 15,479 downwards.
AGGAAGGAAGCAAAGCCTAGGTCTGTCTTATTCATCATTGAGTTCTCCACACTGAGCCCATGCCTGGGACACAACAACAAGAAATATTTGTTGTTGATTAAATAAATATAAAGATATTTTACATATTTCATAAGAGATTTAGGTGGTTTATTTTTAAGAAAATTATTGTCGGGAATTATCACAATCTTATTTATTCCTTGAATGTGCCTGGAAGGATTACTATCAATATATTAGTGAACAGTTATTGTTTAGAAATGATCTTGATGAAGCAGGGTGTGACAGTTAATTTTATGTGTCAACTTGGCTAGGTTATGGCATCCAGTTGTTTCATCAAACAATGGCCTCGATGTTGTTGTAGAGATATTTTGTACGTAAGATTAGCATTATAAAGTACATTGTCTTTAAGTAAAGAAGACTATACTCCAGAATATGGGTGGCCCTCATCTAATCAGCTGGGGATCTTAAAAGCAAAGAACTGAGGGTTCCAGAAGAAAGAAGAAATTCTGCCTCAAGATTGCACCCTCTACTTTTGAGTTCCCGGTCTGCAGGCTTTCCTACTTAACTCTCACTGTAATTTCCACCCTGACAGATTCCCTAAGAAATTTGGACTCAAGACATAAACATCTTACCAAAATTTCTTTGCCCTACAGAATTCTGCCTGCTCTACAGAATCTAGATTTTCTAATCACCCCTCACCCAATCAAAGAAGCCAATTTCTTAAAATAAATCTGGTAAACACAGACTCACACATGCACACAAACAGACACACACATATCCTGTACATTCTGCCTCTCTGGAGAACTCTGACTAATGCACCGGGCTTTCAAAGTAATCTGGAGACAAGATGCATAAATGTAAAGAAAAAACTGAAATACAAAGCAATTACATACATGGCAAATAACAAATAAAAGGCAGAGACAGGTAACTGCTGGGGAATTCAGAGGATTCCTCATTCAATAAATATTGATTGGGCGGCTGCCGTGGCTCAGCAGGCAGAGCTCCGACCTGCCATGCTGGAGGTCTGGAGTTCGATCCCTGGTGCCTCCTGCCCATATGCAAATTAAAAAAAAAAATAAATAAAATAAATAAATAAAAATAAATATTGCTTGATCATCTTTGCAAACTGGGGCAGTCAGGGGAGACACAGAGAACATAGAACTTTAAGAATACATCAAAGAGGGCGGGTCATGGTGGCTCAGCAGACAGGGTTCTAGCCTGCCATGCTGGAGACCCGGGTTCAGTTCCCGGTGCCTGCCCATGTATAAAAAGAAAAAAAGAATACACCAAAGAACAAGTGGCTTTCATGAGAATGAACCTTACAGACCTCTATCTACAGGGAGCTTAAATCTTATGTGCTGAATTGCTATGATTACATTACACCGAAGCCATGGTCTCCAAAGGCTGCATCTAGTCAACGACTGAGCACTACGATGGGGGAGGCATGGGACTCCATTGACGGCCAGTTTTTATTAATGACTCCCTGATGGTCTTGCCAAACCTTTCCTGGACTGCATGGAAATTGTGGATGCTTCCCCTGACCTGCCTTCCTTCCCTTTTGCCTTGACTCAGATCAGGTTTGCATGGTAGTGAGACTTCTCTCTCTGTCTCTTTACCTGTTTTCTCTCACAGGCATTGTACCTGTGATAAAGAACAAAAAGAGAAGACACAAATTACCAATATCAATAATGATGGAAGGGCCACTGCTACAGATGCTTCTATTGCCAAAATGATAATAACACGACAAGTTTATGCAAATAAATATGAACTGGACAAACTCCTTGGAAGACAAATAATCAACCTGAATGTATGAGGAATGGATAATTTGATAAGCCTTTTATTAATTAAAGAAATTAAAATCGTAATTCACATTATTCCCACAAAGAAAACTCAAGGCCAAGAAGTCTTTAGTGGTGAATTTATAAAATTAAAAAAGAAACTATAGCAATCTCACATACATTCTTTGAGAAAATAAGGCCAGTATAATCTTGATTCCAAAAGAAGACCAAGACCTCTCAAGAAAATAGAACTACACATCAATAGCCCTTATGACTATTGATGTGAAATCCTTAAAAAAATAATAGCAAATCAAACTCAACAATATATAAAAAGACAGTACATCATGACCAAGTGAGATTTGTCCTAGAAATGCTAGATTGGTTTAACATATGAAAATCAATCAGCATAATAAACCATACTAAAAGAATAAAGAAGGAAAACCATATGATCTTGTGCTGGTTTAAAAGTATTATGTACCCCAGAAAAGCCATGTGTTAATCCTGATCCGATTTCATGGGACCAGCTGTTTCTTTTAACCCTGATTCAATACTGGAGGTTGGAAACTTTTGATTAGATTATCACCATGGAGATGTGACACCACCAACTGTGGGTAATCTTTTGATTAGATGGAGATGTAACTCCACGCGTTCTAGGTGGGCCTTGCTTAGATTACAAGAGCCTTTAAAAGGTGAAACATTTTGGAGAGGGAGTCAGAAATGACAGAAGCCTCAGAGCCGACAGAGCCCAGCACTGACACAAATGCCTGGATGTTTGGAGATGCTTGGAGCCCAGCAGATGTCACCATGAGATGTTAAGCAAGCGAGAACCCGGAGAGAGCCAAGGGAAGCCAAGAGATGAAAGCTAGCCCCTGAAAAGCTCAGTGAGGACCCCCCACAGGAGAAGAGGCTGAAAGCATAGAAGCCCAGGAACAAGGGACCAGCTGATGCCAGCCATGTGCCTTCCCAGCTGACAAAGGCATTCCAGACCCACCGGCCTTTCATAAATTAAGGCATTTTCCCCCGGATGTCTTAGTTTGGACATTTTCATAGATTTAGAACTGTAAACTTGTAACCTGCCATTCCATTTCTGGCACACTGCATTCCAGTAGCTTTCAACCCAGAACAGATCTTTTCAATAAATGCAGAAAAAGCAATTGACAAAATTAAACTAAAATTTGAAATGATAAATATTCTCATCAAACAGTGAGTGAAAATGAGCTTATTCAACTCGAGTGGGGACAATTTATGAAAAGCCTACATCATAGTCAATAGTGAAGATTTTTTTCTAAAACTAGAGAGAAGGAAAGATGGTTTGCTCTCATTGCTTTTATTTAACAATGTGCTGAAAGTCTTATTCTGTTTAACAAGGCAAGACAAACACTCAAAAATCATAGAGATTTTAAAGGAAAAACATAAGACTATATTTGCATAAAACATGATAGGATGTATAGAAAGTGCTAAGGAATCTACAAGATCAATATAAACAAGTAATTTTTTACATCGGTAACAAAATAGAAAATGAAATTTAAAAGTGTTACACAAAAACATGAAAAAATACTTAAGAATACATTTAACAAAAGATGAACAAAAACTCTACACTGAAATCTACACAATTATTTTGAAGGCAAATTAATGGATAGCTAAATTGATAGTGAGATATATCATGTTCATGATACAAAAGACTTAATATTGTTATAGTGGTAATCCTCCCCAAACTGATCTATAGATTCAATGCAATTCAAATCAAAATCCTAACAGATATTTTTGAAGAAACTAACAAACTCATTTCAAAATTTGGTATAGTAAGGCAAAATATCCCCCAAAAGAACTGAGACATTTTTGAAAAAGATGGACAAAGTTGGAGGACTTATACTATCTGATGTCAAGACTTACTATGAAAGCTATAAATGGCTAATTAATTTTTGATAAAAATGCAAAGGTAATTAAATAGAAAGTGTAGTTTTTTTAAAACAAATGATGGTGAATCAACTAGAGATCCACATGGAGAAAAAAAATGAAACTCAACCATACCTCCCACCATATGGAAAAATTAACTCAAAATGAAACACTGACATAAATTTAAGATGTAAAACTGTGGGGAGGATATGGTTATAGCATTTGTAAGCTTGCCCTGTGTTTACTTGTCTGTTGACTAGAGTGCTGAGAAGGCTGAAGATGTTTGTTTGCTTTGTTGTATCATTTGCATATTTGTCAGCTTTACTTTCTCTGTGGCATGTGCTTAGCTAGAACATATCCTCCTACTCAGGGGAAAATCTCTGCTTTGTTCTTAAAATTAAAGATACTTCCTCAAAGCAAACTGGTGTTCAACGTATAGCTTAACTCCAAATGGCTCCTTTACCTGAAAAATAGCTAATGGCAAATAAACCCGAGGCTCTGGCTCTCTCTTGGGACAGAGACTTCCTTGCTTTCTGACTTTGTGTCAAAGGTTTTTTTTCTTCTCACACTGATTCTTTGTGGGACAAAGAATAACTTCCATAGGTGGTGATGCCTACATAAAACTATTAAACTGTGTAAAAATTTCATAGGAAAAAAATTTTGTGACACTGGGTCAGAGAAAGATTTTTTAAGTAAGACCAAAAAGTATCTATAAAAAGATGCTATAAATATCTATAAAAAGAATTGATACAATGCCTTTCATTATAATTAAAAACTTCTGCTCATTGAAAGATCTTGTTAAGAAAACAAAAAAAACACAGACTGGAGAAAAAAATTTTCAAGCACACACAAAGGTGTTTTATCCAGAGAATATAAAGAAATTCTTACAACATAGTAATAAGACAACTAATAAATACAAAAGTGGTGTGGTAGTTAGATTTAGTTGTCAACTTGGCCAGGTGAAGGCACCTAGTTTTGTTGCTGTGGACATGAGCCAATGGTACGTGAACCTCACCTGTTGCTGATTACATCTGCAGTCGGCTAGGAGGTGTGCCTGCTGCAATGAGTGATGTTTGGCTTAATTGGCTGGTGCTTAAATGAGAGAACACAACGTAGCACAGCCCAAGCAGCTCAGCATTCCTTATCTCAGCACTTGCAGCTCAGCCCAGGCCTTTGGAGATGCAGAAAGGAATCACCCCGGGGAAAGTTGTTGGAACCCAGAGGCCTGGAGAGAAGGCCAGCAGAGATCGCCCTGTGCCTTCCCACGTAAGAAAGAACCTCAGTGGAAAGTCAGCTGCCTTTCCTCTGAAGAACTAACAAAATAAATCCCCTTTTATTAAAAGCCAATCTGTCGCTGGTATGTTGCATTCTGGCAGCTAGCAACAAGTGGGCAAAAGCCTTGAACATGTTAAGAGGAAGATATATATATGACTGTCTAATGAGTGCATGCAAATAATCTCAACACAAGTGTTCATAAGAAAAACGAAAATAAAAACAACAATGAGATACCACTCAATACATGCTAGTATATGTAAAGTTAAAAAGACTGACAATCCTAAATATTGGTGAAAAGTCAGAAAAAGTGGAAATCTCATACATTACTGCTGGGAATACAAAATAGTACAGCCACTCTGGAAAACAGTACAACTGTGCTTTAAATAGCTAAACATGCCTTTACCACATAATCAAGCAATTTTACTCCTAGGTAGTTGACCAAGAGAAAAGAAAACAAATTCAAACAAAAACATTGACATGGATATTCTTAACTGCATTTTTCAAGAAGGCCAAAAACTGCAAGCAAGCCCATCAACAAGTTTATAAATAAATTGTCATATCCCTACCATGTAATACTACACAGCAACAAAAAGAACAAATTTAATACACATAAAAACATTAATGAATCTAAAAAAAAAACATGTTACGTGAAGGAAGTCAAATGCAAAGGTTTTTTTGTATGATTCCATTCATATGAAATTCTAGATAAAGCAAAATTATATTAATAGCAGAGAAACTGCTTGTTAGAAGCTGGAGTCAGGGGAAAGTTATCCAGTGAAAAATGTCATAAGAAACTTTTAGGATGAGGGAATTGTATTACATCTCAATTATAAATGTGACTACATGATTGTAGGAAATTCATCCAAATGTACACTTAAAATTAATAAATTTTATTACCTGTAAATATTATAATAAACAAAAAAGAGGAAAACAAGCTTTTCAATTAGACAAAATGGATAGCATTTTAATGTATGCAATTTTAAGTCCTAACTACAGGAATTTTTTTCTTTTATGATTTTGAATTTTAATACTTTTAATCCAGAGTTTATATTTTAACCAATCTTTTAATATAATGAAATTCTGTAGTGAAAATGCAATTCAGTGACCACATATAGTATGTGTGACTTGGATTCTCTTTTGAATTATAAACATTGTCAAGTAAAACACTTATCAAGTGCTTATTGGCATTTTCTAAGAGTTTTTAACGCACTCTAATTACCATTTGATTCTTTACTCAACATTATGAAATAGGTATGAAACCATAAAATCACTAAACTGCAGATGACCATTTACAAATGTTTTATCAGCGAGGACCTTTACGTTTTGATGCCAAATAAGTAAAAACAAAACTGATAAACTGGGGCGGGCAACGTGGCTCAGTGACAGAGTTCTCACCTGCCAGGCCAGAGTCCCGGGTTCTATTCCTGGTGCCTGCCCATGCAAAAACAAAACAAAACCAAACAAAAACTGATAGACTGAATTAAAAAAAAAAACTTCAATGTACCACAAAAACATAAATAAAATTGAAAGGCAAACAAAATCTGGGAAACAGCTTGGTTAACAATGTTATTATTCAAGGACTCCTCATAATTATTTAGAAAAAAATGAAATCTCATCAGAAAAATCATCAAAAGTAATTAATAGGTTCCCAAGAGTAAAAAAAAAGATTGATAAATACATATCTTCAATGTCAGTATTAAAGTGATGCTAAGTGAAATAACAATGACATCTAACGTATGCCTGAGAAATCTGTACATTACTTCTCATTTTTTCAAGAGCACAGTGGAAAGCAGGCACACACACACACGTTCACACATGTACACGTACACACACCACTCATACACACATGCACAGACAAGGCTTGGCTTTTGTCTTTTGCTTTATTGTGCTTCACAGATGTGTTTTTTTTTTGCAAATTGAAGATTTGTGGCAACCCTGCTTTGAGCAAGTCTACTGGTGCCATTTTACCAACAGCATGTGCTCACATTGGGTTTCTATGTCACATTTTAGTAATTCTCACAGTATTTCAAGTTTTTTTATTATTAATATATCTATTATGGTGATCTTTGAACAATGATCTTTAATGTTACTACAGCAGTTGTTTTGGGGCACCACAAACTACACCCATATGAGATGGCGAACTTAATCACTAAATATGTGTGCTCTGACTGAACCACAGGCTGATGGTTTTCCCTCTTTCTCCCTCTCCTTGGACTTCCCTATTCCCTGAGACACAATGATATAAGAATTAGGACAATAAATAACCCTACAATATCCTTTATGTGTTCAAATGAAAGGAGGCATCTCCAAAAGACTGTAACTGCCATAGACGGTGATTCCTATGTTGGATCTGGGCAAAGTCAATGGGAAGACTTCTGGAAAGATTTCACCAGTCTAGATGCCATGAAGAACATTTGCGATTCACGGGAGGAGGTAAAAATATCAACATTAACAGAAGTTTGGAAGAAGTTGATTCCAACCTTCGTGGATGACTTTGAGGGGGTCAAAACTTCAGGCTAAGTAGTTACTGCAAATGTAGGGGAAACAGCAAAAGAACTAAAATTAGAAGTGGAATCTGAATATATGACTGAATTGCTACAGTTTCATGATAAAATTTGAATGGATGAGGAGTTGCTTCTTACGGAAGATAAAAGATAGTGGTTTCCTGAGATGGAAGCTACTCCTGGTGAAGATGCTGAGAACATTGTTGAATTGACTACAGATAATTTAGAACAGTACATAAACTTGGTTGATAAAGTAGCAACAGAATTGAAAAGATTGACTCCCATTGTGAAAGAAATTTTACTGTGAGTAAAATGGTATCAAAACACATTGCATGCTACAGAGAGACCTGTTGTGAAAGGAAGAGTTGATGCATGTACCAACTTCATGCTGTCTTATTTTAAGAAATTGCCCAGGCCACCCCACATATCAGCAGCCACCAACCTGACCAGTCTGCAGCCATCAACATCCACCAGCAAAAGATTACAACTGGCTGAAGACACAGATGATGGTTAGCATTTTGTAATTAAAGTATGTACATTGTTCTTTTCAGATATAATGATACTGCCCATTTAATAGACTACTGTATAGTGTAAAGAAAATTTTTATTCGCACTGGGAGGCAAAAAATTGCTTAGCTCACTTTATTGTGATACCTGCTTTATTGCAGCGGGCTGGAACTAAACCTGCAACATCTGTGTGGTATGCCTGTATGAGGTATAAACCAATATTCTTTTGTGAGCCGTACAATTACACTAGGCCTTTGACCCAGAAAGTCTAAATTCTGGGAATTTATGCTAGCCCCACAAGCATGGGCAATGATATAACTGCAAGCATTCAGTGGGCATGTATGCATGGGTGGGTGTTCTAGTTTGCTAGCTGCTGGAATGCAATGAAGCAGAAATGGAATGGCTTTTAAACAGGGGAATTTAATAAGTTGATAGTTTATAGTTCTAAGTTCAAGAAAATGTCCCAATTACAAGTCTATAGAAATGTCCAATCAAAGGCATCCAGGGAAAGATACCTTGGTTCTAGAAGGCCAATGAAGTTCAGGGTTTCTTTCTCAATTGGAAGGGCACATGGCAAACATAGTCATAGTTTCCCTCTCATCTGGAAAGGCACATGATGAACATGGTCAGGCTTCCTCTCTGATCTGGAAGGGCACATGGCAAACACTGCTACCTTCTTCTCCTGGCTTTCTGTTTGATGAGGCTCCCCAGGAGGCATTTTCCTTCCTCACCTCCAAAGGCCGCTGGCTTGTGGTCTCTCTGCTTCTCGTGGCTATGTTGTTCTGCTCTGCTCGCTCTGAATCACTCATTCTCCAAAATGTTTCCTCTTTTATAGGACTTCAGAAACTAATCAAGACCCATCCAAATGGGTGGAGACATCTAATGCAGTTTAACAACCACTCTCGATTACATCACATCTCCGGGAAGATGATCTAATTACAGTTTCAAACATACAATGCTGAATAGGGATTAGAAGAAATGGCTGCCTTTACAGAATGGGATTAGGACTAAAACATGGCTTTTCTAGGGGACATACATCCTTTCAAACCAACACAGTGGGCATATGTGCATCTGGGAGAGGTGGTAGTTTAGCCACTCTTTCCTCACAATTTGGCTAGAACAGGTATGTGGCTCTAACTAGATGGCTTTTTTTGCGGTCTATGAAAAAAAGCAATGCCTTTTTGTCTTAGTAAACATCAGATTAAAGCCAAAATGCTTAAACATTAATCTATACATTACCTTGTGCTCCTTAAATTCCAAAGTGTTCTAGTTTGCAAGCTGCTGGAATGCGATATGCCAGAAATGGAATGGCTTTCAATAAGGGGAATTTATTAAATTGCTAGTTTACAGTTTTAAGGCCATGAAAATGTCCCAATTAAAGCAAGTCTATAAAAATGTCCAAATTAAGGCACCAACAAGAGGCTACCTTCACTCAAGAAAGGCCGATGAAGTTCAGGGTTTCTCTCTCAACTGGAAAGGCACATGGTGTACATGGCGACGTTTGCTAGCTTTCTCTCCGGGCTTCTTGTTTCATTAAGCTCCCCCAGGGGCATTTTCCTTCTTTATCTCCCAAGGTCTCTGGCTGTGTGGGCTCTGTGGTTCTTATGGCTCTGCTGCTCTCTCTAAAATGTTTCCTCTTTTAAAGGATTCCAGTGAACTAATCAAGACCCGCCTGGAATGGGTGGGGTCATAACTCCATGGAGATAATCTAATTAAGTTCCCAACCTATGGTACTGACTAGGGATTAAAAGTGGCTGCCTCTATAAAATGGGCTCAGGATTGAAACACAGCTTTTCTAGGGTACATAATCCTCTCAAACCAGCACACAAAGTGTTTCTCTTAATTTTCCATGGTCTTAAAATTTCACTTTATATTCTAAATATTAATCATTTTGGTTCCAAAGTAGGAACAACAATGACTAAATATTGAAATAAATTAATATAATATTATTTTATTGAAATATTAATGACCCTAATATTCAATGACGATTCCAATAACAGTTCCTTGGTTTTGACACCTTCCTGGAGGCTTCTGAATGAGCAATATCTCTCTTACACATCTATGCACACAGACTTAGGGATGGATTTATCAAGTTTCTTCTCAACTTGGCAGTATGCTGAAGTGTCTGACCACATAAACAGACATCTTTTGGCTATAAACTCAACTCTTTTTTTGAGCTTTATTTTTCTTCATTGACCAACCTAGCAGAATATGAAGATTAAATAAGGTACTGTTTGAAACATACAAAGGAGGGTCAGGGAGAATAAATGTTAAATTAAGATACTCTATTTCCTGCTTTATCTTCCCTTTCAAACTTAAACATAGAAATTTTGGAATATGGAAAATATCATTCGAAGACCATGCTTTCAGGTTCAACTGGGCTAATGAGAAGGAAATATTTCTGACAGAAATATTAAAAATGAGAACCAATTACTGAAAAGTAATATTATCATTATACCCAAGAATATTTATTCTACTTTATGTCAGAAGGGCACATATCTAGACCATCTGTGCTGGTCTGAAAAGGTTTAGGTACCCTAGAAAAGCCAGGTTTTAATCCTAATCAATTTGGTGGGAGCAACCATTTCTCTTAATCCCTATCCAGTACTATAGGTTGGAAACTTGATTAGGTTATCTCCATGGAGACGTGACTCAATCAGTTGTGGGTATTAAACTTGATTAGATGGAGATGTGTCTCCACCCATTCTACATGGGTCTCGATTGGCTTACTGGAATCCAATAAAAGAGGAAACATTTTTGAGAAAGCTGGAGATTCAGAGAGAGCAGAGAAGGACAACAGAATGGCGCAGAACCACAAAGCAGAGAGTTCACCAACTAGCGACTTTTGGAGATGAACAAGGAAAATGCCTCCCGGGGAGCTTCATGAAACAAGAAGCCTGGAGAGAAAGTTAGTAGATGCCAAAATGTTTGCCATGGGCTCTTCCAGCTGAGAGAGAAATGCTGAATGTCGTTGGCCTTTTTGAACCAAGGTATCTTCCCCTGGATGTCTTAGATTGGACATTTCTATAAACTTGTTGTAATTGGGACCTTTTCTAGGCCTTAGAACTGTAAACTAGCAACTCATTAAATTCCCCTCTTTAAAAACCATTCCATTTCTGGTACATTGTATTCTGGCAGCTAGCAAACTAGAACACCATCTATCAGTGTTTCCATCTCAGTGAAAATTTTAAAGTCCTGTATCCTTTTCTTGAGAATATCTGTTCTTTCAAGAAAATTTTCTGGTCTATCTTGATTCTTTCGCTAAAGCACATTTCACAGAAGTATCGCAAACTACAAATCTATGTTGAACTCCTCCTGCTCCTCAAAGGCTCAATTAAAATATGTTCCTAATATAGAGCAACTGAAGATATAATGATGATCAACTGTAGAGTAAGGATTCCTAAAGTCATATAAAATATTAACGTGAAAAATCTGAACCTTAAGTCATTTATGAGGGAGAATAGAAAAGCTTTTGAGGAATATACAGGAAACTTATTCTTAGGAGTTTTGAAAAGTGCAGAAGTTTGAAAGTCGACTGGATGATACATAAGAAATTTAGAGTTGATAATTTAGAGCAGGCTTTGAACAGATGTGGTAACAAATACCTTCACAATTTTTTTCATTTTGTTTTTAATTGAATGTGTTTAATTGAATGATTTATGATAGGAGATATCAGGTTCCTGCACAGAAGGGGACCTAGGGCTTAAGAATTTGAGAATTATCCTATAAATATACAACTAGAGAAAATAAGTTTTTGGACATTAATAGATATTGGGCTTTCTGAATCTTTATAATCAACATTATTCTTTGGACATTGACCTGAAGCAACCTTTACTGACATCTAATAGCCAAACTTCTAATAGCTGGAAGCCCTTTCGCATAAAGATTTTTGGTTTGTTTTGCATGTGTATGTGTTCCAAAATGACCTAAATGTAACATATTTCTAAGCAGTCTCTTCTGATTTTTAGTTTGTTGCTTTGTGGCCTTAGCTAGGATATTACATGAGTATTCTACAGTTCTCACCAACCCATAATCAGAAAGGAAGGTCAATGTTTGCTCAAATCAAGAAGCACAAAGGATTGTTTCAAACTAATAAAAGATAACTCTGTTATTAAGAAACCAGAACCAGTCTCATGGGGAGATGAGAGAGGAATTTTAAAATTCTTCAGAATGAACATTTTTCCTTTAGGGTCAGAGAGCAGCTCCTCCCTTCTCAAGCATCTTAAATCCCAACTCTTAACTTTCCAATTATGGGTAACCAGAGTCTCAGAACCACCCAATTTAGGGAATGTTGAGAGGAGATGGTCATTTTCAAAAAGATCTAAGAGTAGATCTCTTAGAAATGCATGGAAAACCGTGCATTTCTCAGCTATTTGCCATCTTTAACTGTAGTCCTTGCAGGAGAAAAATAAGAGAAACCTTTCTCATAGGCTGCCACCAAATAAGATTAAACTAAATTACTTTTCCTTTTAGAATCTAATCAACCTTTGCTAGAGTAAGCAAATCCTTTCAAATCAAATTATTCTTTCAAGTCTCTAAAAATAAATTTCTCAGTCTTTTGGTACACAAATACATAAGGTTGAAGAGACTGTTGAATCAAAAGCAAGTATTTGTTCTAAGAGCTTTATATGAATTAACTTAGCCTTTTCTGAGGTAAATGCTAAAGTTAGCCCCATTTCAGATGAATAACAGGCAAGTTTTGCCTAAAATCACAGAGCTAGTATTATGTGGTAAGAGGGTTCTGGCTATACAGCCCATAGGAAATCTGCAGAAGGAATATAAACTTCCAGGGACTTCATGTCCCTTTTATTAGCTAAGGAGGCAGTCAAAAATTTATGTATTTTCCCCACTGGTATCTAGGCTTTCTTTTATTAGTGGTGTTTTAGTTTGTACTTAAGAAGATATGCCATGGTCTATGTATTCCCTATGATGAATCCCATGCATTAATGGGAGAAGAATAAATTTTTTAATTGAAATTATTAGAAAAAGCAAAACGTAGTTGGCATAGCCAACTTTTCCTTTTTGTACAGCCCCTCTAAATTCACTGTTACTTAGGCATTTCTCCTAACAATCGTCACTTGCAAATCCTGAGGTTTGGTGTAAGATAAATCATAAACTTTACATAGGGATTTTAAATGTTCTCCTTGAGAGCATTTCGCTTCTGGAAGTTGAAATAAGTCCGGGAACAAGGAAAATAAGTAAAATATGTGTATATAATGTTGCAGCTCGTTGAAAATTTCTCTCAAGACTCGGGTTCTTAACTGGAAGCAATTTTGCACACACACTCCCCCCTTCCTGGAGGAACATTTAGCATTGTCTGGAGACATTTTTGATTGCCATCCGGTGGGAAGGGGTGCACCTGGCACCTGGTTAGTAGAAGTCAGGAATGCTACTGAACACCCTACAATGAACACACAGGACAGCCTCAGACCAAAAAGAATGACCTGTTCCTAAATGTCAACAGTGCTGCTGTTGAGAAGCCTTGCATTAGAATAACAGTGATAATTTCACAAGATATTCTTTTGTGAGTTATTGTCTGTTAAACAGAGCATTGTGAGTATGGTGAACTAAATAAATGAAATATGCAGCATTTACTCTTTCGGTCTGTGCATGTGTGAGAGCTCAAAGATCGAATTTAAAAAGATTACTCTGTGAATTGGATGAGGAAATTGTAGGTTTTAGGTCATGGTGACCTTTCCTGTTCCCATGACCCAACAGAAATCTATTAATCTATTTTCTGGTGTACCAGTCTCTACATCTTTCTGTTTTGTTCACTGGAAAATGGATCACAGTGCAGCGAATTTAAATATTACATATTCATGTATTAAGCTATCATGTCATGAGAGGTTAGTACATGTCTTACTGACTCATAGAGATGTAGCTGGGACATTTACTCACTCTATGACTCAGAAAATATAGAGCAGTTTCTTATACCTACTAAATGTTAAATTTGCTGGTTTGAAAGGAAGTATGTCCCCTAAGAAAAGCCATGTTTTAATATAAATCCCATTTCATAAAGGTAGAATAATCTCTATTCAATACTGTATGTTTGAAACTGTAATGAGATCATCTCCCTGGATGATGTGATTTAGTCAAGAACGGTTGTTAAACAGATTTTGGTACCGGAGAGTGGGGTGTTTGGCGACATGTCTCCACCCATTTGGGTGGGTCTTGATTGGTTTATTGGAGTCCTATAAAAGAGGAAACATTTTGGAGAATGAGAGATCCAGAGAAAGCAACACTACAAAGCAGAGAGTCCACCAGCCAGCGACCTTTGGAGATGAAGAAGGAAAACGTCTCCCAGGGAGCTTCATGAAACTGGAAGCCAGGAGAGAAAGTAGCAGATGATGCCTTGCTTGCCATGTGCCCTTCCAACCAAGAGAGAAACTGACTGTGTTCGCCATGTGCCTTTCCAGATGAGAGAGAAACCCTGAACTTTATCGGCCTTCTTGAACCAAGGTATCCTTCCCTGGATGCCTTAAATTGGCCATTTCTATAGCCTTGTTTTGATTGGGACATTTTCTCAGCCTTAGAACTGTAAACTAGCAACTCATTAAATTCCCCTTTTTAAAAGCCATTCCGTTTCTGGTATATTGCATTCCAGAAGCTAGTAAACTAGAACGTTAAATAAATTATTGTATGAATGGATGGGCAGATGGACAAATGAATGAATGCATTCTGCTCCAAGATTTCAAGTTTGTTACATTTTTATTTAGGCAATGTATGCTTTAAGCTAGGTGTATGTAAGCAAACCAGTTTAAAAATAAAAATAATTTTGTCACAACCCAGCATTTGTCACTATGACAGAAGTTCTTGAAATAAAGTTTCTGACATTCTTTGCAAAATATATGTATATTTATACACAGATGTTATTCTTAAGTGTTTAACCAGATCTATTTTGGGGTTGGTGGCCCTAAGAGGCATAATACAATTACACTGTGGCAAATAACGAGCATCAGTAAATATGAGCATATACTTAGGTTTTGGCATAAAGTAGAAATGACAGTATTCAAGAATTAGGAGCTTTCTGACGAGCTGGAAGTTTCTACAGGAGTGAAAGAACAGAGATAAATACTGTTATCTTTTTCCCTTGTCAGCTATCCTGTGAGGGATCCCATAAAAAAACAATAACTGAAAAGTAATGTAATAATAGTTTGTGGGAAAGAGGTTAAGGGCACCTAACTTCCATTGAAGGGAATATACCTGGGGAACGTTTTTTTTAATACCTAAATCAAGGATGACAAAAGCCTTTCACCATTCTCTAAACCCACGATCACAGAAGATATTACTAATCAATCAACATATTTTTCCAACTACATCTCCACTGCTTTCCCTGTATACTTCTCAACAACAGGTTTCAGGCAACCACTATTGATCCATCAGTGTACAGTATCCTATTTGCCATCCCTAGATAAAATAGATATCAAGAACCAACAAGGGTGGACAATGGCAGTTCAATGGCAGAGTTCTCACCTGCCGCGCTGGAGACCCAGGTTTGATTCCCTCCGACCCTCCCCCCCCCC
>PVIY010016084.1:0-52415 GCA_004026745.1 Myrmecophaga tridactyla | reverse complement strand
TTTACAACTGTTGCAATAAAACCAAGCAAATATTTCACAACAAAACATTATATGCATAGACCATCTTCTCTTTTCACAGACAACAAGGGAAAATGAAAACATAGTACCATTCCAAGTTAGTGATTCCTCATAATTTAATAATATAGTAGCACTAGGCAGTAGCATTTCCACTGAGCAGAACTACAAGAATGTCTACTCATTCCTTCATTCATTCCACATACATTTATTGTGTTCTTATTCTCTTATAGTAAAAATGGCCATGTTCCATTAAACTGATTAGGACAATATTATGGAACAGGTATCACTTTGCTGCAAAATCCTTTACCCACTCTTTTTTCTATCTTTCCACCTTTCCTCTCCCACAATGCAGGCTTCCTCCTATGTTTCCAGTAGAAAAGGAAGATATCAATGATGCTTAAGAAACTGTGATTTAAGACTTTTGTCCCTTGTCATCTATATTGGCATTTATTTAAAAGGACTATAGTAGAGAATTCCGAGAGAATAAAACTTCGATGGCGAAATTCCAGACTCTACTTCACCAAGAACTAAAACTTTTCAGAAACTTTTCTAGGGTCTTTCACATCACTGTGCAAAGATCATTTGACCAGAGTTCTCCCAGGATAGTCAACTTCATTCAGTTAATAAAGTAATCTAAATCAATCCCACTATTTTCTATATGATGATGTTTAAAAAGGTTTACCAAATCCCTTATTCTCCACTTGGATTTGGAACCAATTGAGAGGTATACATAATGTTAGATAGAGGAGATCAAAATAGTAGGTTTATTAATGATAAAACTTGGAATAGGAAATGCGGCTTAGATGTGCAGCCACTATGGGCTGAATTAAATGTATGCTCCCAAACTGCAGGCAAAGGAGAGCAGACCAACCGTTCCTGCGGGCAGGTCCTCCCCAAGAGAGAAGTGGAAACTGAGAGCAGCATGCTCAGTTCTTTGGCCAAATCACCATGCAGAAAAGTCACTCTTCCTTCTCCCAGGAGGAATATGCAGAGTGAGTAGAGAGATCCGGAGTTTAGTCTAGCTCATAAGATTAACAACCAAAGAAAAGAGAAATAATGTTTAATGAGCACTAAGATTATTATTCACCCTGATTATTTTAATTCATTTTTGTTATACTCCTATGAGGTGCACATTATTATTCACTATTACACATTAAGAAAAAAGGCTCAGAGAAAATGGTAACTCGCCAAATTGCAGAGCTGGAATTCAAAGTCAGATGTCTCCCAATCAAAAGCCAGCATACTTCCTATCTCCACATACTGACTTCCAGTAACTTTGTCAAAAGAAAATAAAACCATTCCCTCACTCAAGACATGCTCTATTCAGGTTTTTAATTGGATGAAATGTTTAAGTGTATCATTTTCAGTATTCCAATATGGGCATCTCTAGATTGAATAAAGACTCTCGATTAAATGGATTTTCCATCAAGAAACAAAAGGAAGAACATTAACATGGCATTTGGTTATCATAGTGATATGTTGTTCATGCTTCCAAATACCTACCACAAAAAGGTAACAGAAAACAATCAAAGCAAGATCAATCAATGTAATTTAGGATCACTATATTGTATTAGAGTTAGTTGCATCACATTCAGTTGAAAAAAATGAGAGCAAACAGAAACAGTACAACAGTATCTACTTTATAAACTAGAGCAAACATGCATGTATTTCAGAAAACACTAAGCCATAAAAAATGAATAAAGGAATTTTATAGCAATAAGTCTCTTTTTCTCATGGGTTAAAAAAAAAAAAAACTCTCGAAAACCAGAGGCCTAATACCTAGAAAAAGACAGGATTCTTTGATTCAGGATAATAAAGTTAGATACCTAAATATTATTATCAAGCCATGATAATTACATTTTAAAATTTAAAAGATAGTTCAAATTCAGGGCCAGGCCCAAACTTTTTTTTTTTTTTTTTTTAAAAAAAAAAGCTTAATTTGCTTTCAGCAAGTCTTTTGTGAGGTCCCAATCCACCCAGGCTTGACCTGCATCCCACCTGAACCTGCTTTTATTTCCCTTTATAGGGAAACCCTTAGCAAATGGTTTGGTCTCTTTAGAAAGAATATTTGATGCCAAAGTGTTCAAGAAAATTTAAAAACTGCTGAAACATCATCCTTAATTTAAAAATGAAATTTCTCAAGGGTAATAAAGAATTTATTAGAGGATATGTCAGTAACTTAGACCAATTTAAAAATGTACATGACAGCAATGTGGCTGTCATAAAATATCTAACTAACTTGAAGGAAGAAGGCACTAAAGAAGCAGCTGATAGGCATGTTCTGTCGTATTTTTCTACTTTGGTCAGATATCAAAATATTAGTCAACAGTCACAAGATTACCGACAGTAGAAAGAGCTGTGATTCTGGAATCCAAAAGACCTGGATCAAAGCCTGATTTTACCTTGGTTCTTCCACTTTTTATAATTAGGAAATTAAGGCCTACATTCACTAGACTGTTTGGAATAAGAGAGTCAATTTATTGCCTAACACGTTGCTGAGACACTGAAAATGTACCTCCATCCCTTTTCCCCCTAAGGGCTAAAACTAAGAAGACACAGATTGCCACAGTAGGGTCCACTCCCCCTAGCACAGAGTAAACAGAGGACCAAATGTAGAGTCTTCTAAGGTACTTCTGGAAATTTTACTTCCAATTTAAGGAAATAAAATGTAAGTTTATGTAGATAGAAATGACAATATTTAGCAGGCACTGTTTCAAACCTCTTACATGCGTTGTCTCACTGGTTCTAACAGCATTCCTATTAAGAAGATACTCTATTTATGCCCGGATGAGGAAACTGAGGCACAAAGACTTGTCCAAGGTCATAGGGAGAGGAATTCTGAACTGGAGGGTGAGGAGTGTTGCATCTATTCTTAGTGGAAGAATAGTAAAGCTTTTGTTAAAGAGAAAAGTTAATATTAAGTACATCAGAGATTGATAAAAATTGAGTTCATTAATAAAAGAACAATTCTTACCAAATAGCAACACTTCTCAAAATCTTGAACCAATAGTTTTTATTCAAATCGTATAGAGAGAAGCTAATTTAACATTATATTTACATAAAAGTAACATGTAATTTTTAATAATTCCCAGTTGACTAGACCAGGCTTATTTTCCTGTTTTATTCTATGGTTTAACTTCTCCAGCATCTAGCATCATCAAGGCTGGTCTGACCAGACAAGGGGTGGAGCTGGGGTTGATTGCAGAAATTTCCCAGCTAAGGCAGAAGATACCTATCGCCAAATGGATGAACCAAACTTAAGCCTTTAGAAAGAGACTCAGGCCCTTAAGAGAGCATGTAAAAACACCAAATCAGAGGTAGAACAAGAAGTGGGAACAGAGTCAGAGGCTCTGGACCAAAATTTCAGAGCAAAGTATGCCATTTTGAAAGGATTATATGCCCTAGAAAAGCCATGGTTTAATCCTGATCCATCTTGTGGAGGCAGCCCTTTCTTTTATTCCCTGTTCAGTACTGTAGGTTGTAAACTTGATTAAATTATCTCAGGGAGACATGACATGCCCAATTGTGGGTATTAACCTTTGATTAGAGGGAGTTGTGACTCCACCCATTCTAGGTGGGCCTTGATTACTTTACTGGACTTCTTTAAAAGAGGAAACATTTTGGAGAACCACAAGAGCCATGAGAGAGCACAAGAACCATGAGAGCCCAGGCAGCCAGAGACCTTTGGAGATGAAGAAGGAAAACACCCCTGGGGAGCTTCATGAAACAAGCCTCGAGAGAAAGCTAGCAGACATTGTCATGTTCACCATGTGCCTTTCCAGTTGAGAGAGAAACCCTGAACCTCATCAGCCTTTCTCGAGTGAAGGTAACCTCTTCTTGGTACCTTAATTATATTTTTATAGATTTCCTTTAATTTGGACATTTCTATAGCTTTAGAACTGTAGCTTGCAACTTAATAAATTCTCCTTTTTAAAAGCTGTTCTGTTTCTAGTATATCACATTCCAGCAGCTAGCAAACTGGAACAGATTTTGGTACCAGAGAAGTGGAGTACAGTGGTTTGCAAATACCACACATGTTGGAACAGCTTTTTAAATGAATAAGGGGAAGATTTTGGAGGAGTTGTGAGGAGCTTGATCAAGAAAGCCTAGAATGCTTTGAAGAGACTGTTGGTAGAAATATGGATTCTAAAGGTACCTGTGATGAGGCTCTAGACAGAAATGAGGCCTGTGTTATTGCAACCTGGAAGGAAGGTGATCCATATTTTAAAATGGCAGATAATCTGGCAAATTTGACTAGTGGCTTTGGGTGGAAGGTAGATTTCAAAAGCCATGAAGTTGAGTATTTAGCAGATTTCCAAATTAAATATGGAAAGTGCAGCCTGGTTTCTCCTCGCAGCTCATAGTGAAATATGACAGGAAGCAGATAAACTGAGAACTAAACTCTTTAGTACAAAGAAACCAGAAACTGATATTCTGGGAAATTCTGGGCTTCCAAGAAGGGAGACCCCAGAGAACAGTGCCTCATGTGAAGATGTAACCAAATGTGGAACAAGTCAGCCATTTAAGAGAAAGCCAGGATTGGAGATGGAGTTATCCAGGAAAGATTTGTGGAAATTCCTTCTGCCTAATGGGCATGATCCTTGCTTACTACATAGAAAGCCAATAAGAGTGCTGTGGAAACTGTATAAATGGAACCACTGCCAGTCTTCACTGGAGGCTAAGGAAAGGGAAAAAGTGAAGGTAAAATGTCTTCAGTGGCAGAACTATGGAGACTGGGGTCTCAAATCAAGAAGTCTTGGGTCATGAGTGTGGACCCACCCAAGCAATTGGAGAGGGTGAGTCTGCCCTGAAGGCAGAGGATAGGCCTTCCACCTCATTGCGGTGGAAAACCTGTGTTGCCTCAGGCCTTGGAGAGGGTGAAGCATATTCCTTGGAGTTGGGGAGAGCCTGGCTGGCACCACATGGAGGGGTTGAGTGTTTGCCCCAGAGATGGCAGAGAGCCTGGGTGTGGCTCTAATGCTTGGAGAGGGTGGAGCCAAGAAAAAAGGTGGCCTCCCCAATGTCCTCCATGGTTACATTCAGAGAGAGGTGGGCCACTGCATGGTTCCTTGGAAAAAGTGGGACTGCCCCTTTCTAAAGCCCTGAAGATAAATGACTCTCAGACTTTGAAATCTAATGGAGTTTACCCTATAGTTTTTTAAGACTGCTTGGATCCAGTGACCACTGTGTTCCTTCCAATTTCTCCCTATGGAAATGGTAAGATGTATTCTATGACTGCCCCTCCTTTGTATGCTGGCAGCAAATAACTTGTTCTGGATTTTACAGGTCCAGAGCCAAAGGAGAATTTTTGCCTTAGCTGACTTTGAGATTTGATACTGTTTCTGACTTTGTATTGCATTTGTATTGTTACTGAAATGCTTTAAGACTCTCTGATATTGTGATGGAATGAATGCATTTTGTATAAAGGAAAAACATGTCATTTTTAGGGTCCAGAGGATGAAATGTGCCAATTTGAAAGGATTATGTACCCTAGAATAGCCATATTTTAATCCTGATCCATTTTGTGGAAGCAGCCCTTTCTTTCATTCCCCAACTTGATTAGGTTATCTCCAGGGAGATGTGACACACCCAATTGTGGTTATTAACCTTTGATTAGAGGGAGTTGTGACTCCACTTGTGGGTCTTGATTATTTACTGGAATCCTTTAAAAGAGAAAACATTTTGGAGAACCATGAGAGCCAGGAGAAAGCACAAGAACCATGAAAGCCCAGGTGGCCAGAGACCTTTAGAGATGAAGAAGGAAAGATTGCCCCCAGGCAACCTTCATGAATTAAGAAACCTGGAGAGGAAGCTAGTAGACATTGCCACATTCGCCATGTGCCTTTCCACTTGAAACAGAAACCCTGAACTTCATCAGCCTTTCTTGAGTGAAGATAATGTCTTGTTGGTGCCTTAATTACATTTTTATAGACTTGCTTTAATTTGGACATGCCCACAGCTTTAGAACTGCAACTTGCAACTTAATAAATTCCTCCTTTTAAACGCCTTTCTGTTTCTGGTATATTGCATTCTGGCAGCTAGCAAACTAGAACACAAGGGAAAGATAAGAAAGGAGGAAAAATAAAAGCAAGAGGAAAGGAAAAGGCTAAGGGTTGCCCAAAATAATCACAGCTGGTCTTTAAGGTTCAAATGTAAATTTCCTGACACATGAATGAGGCATTTTGGGGAAGGGTGGAAAGTTATCTGGGCTAGAACTGGTCTCTCGATCTGACATGCAGAAACTAATACGGAACTAGCACTCAGCTGGTGGCAGTTATTCTTTTGTACACGTCAAACACAGTAGGAAAATCTCAGCCTCTGCATATCCAGTCTTCCAAATTCAATCCATACTAAGTGTCTATAAGTATCACACCCTCTTACCCATTTCAAATTTATTTTCTCATATTCCATGTCTTCAAGAAAGGATTTGATTGAAGAAAATAATTTACACTGAAGTACTAATATATTATGCTCAAGCATATAAAAATAATTTACTTTAAGATATCAAGGTCTTAATACTCCCTTTACTTTTCCTACCTGGTGGGTCACAGAAAACAATAACTCAAATAATGAGTAAGAAAAGGCATACCAGAAACCAGAATCAAAAAGCCCTGTGAGCCTGGCAAGACTCATTGCCTTCATCTAGGACCTCCTTTCCCAGGAGAGGATGGCTTTCACTGAGGATATATTTTATCAGTAAAAAATACAAGAGTCTAACTTCAAACTGAAGTAACCCTTGAAGAAGCTGGAATATTTTAAGTAGTATCTCATTCTTACTGGTAATGTTAACTACCCTTTACTGAGATCTGAAGTACACGCCAGATACTGTGCTTCACATACACACACACACACTTTCAAATTTAATCCTCAAAAGAACCTTAATGGACTGATAATCTTTCCCTAATTATGCTGAAGAAGGAAACTGAGCCTCAGAATTATTGAGTAATCTGCTCACTATGCACAACTAGTAGATTCAAAATTTGAAGCCAGGTCTCAAAAGTTCTATCCTTTCAGCCATTATGTTGTACTACATCTGGACAAAGGGACCATCTCTGGGTGTGTTTCAGCATGCTTTTATACTCCATGCCTTTATATCAACCAGAAACCAGACTGACCCCAGGTTCCTGTCAACCCAAGCTGTGCTTTTTGCTCTCACATGAATAGCAGCAGTAGGAGATACCGTCCTCAAGTCAGGTTATGTTGGAAGCTTCAAACTCAATGTGTGTATATATGTATGCATACACACCCATATATATCCTCAGTGTTTTCAATATTCACACACACACACAAAACCTCCTTGAATGTACCACAGGGAAACCTACAAGGACTCAGCAATGAAGCAGTTAAGTTTAATATGTTACATCTGAGAGGAGTCCTCAAGTCATACTTTTATGGATGCTTCTTTTTTTTTGTTTTCGGCCTTTGTAATCAATCACCAGTAGAGCTTATACTTGACACACAGCAAACACATCACATTCACATTGCCATTTCCACTGTCTGAACAATAAGCCTCCAAAGCACAATATACAGTGGACAGCTAACCAGGGTTCAATAAGTTTTAGCATCGCAGGAACCATTTCTTTGCAGGCTCTGAGTAAAGCAAGATGTCTTTCCTGGCACCATCTATTTTGTCTGGATCAACATTGCAGTGCTAAAAATTTTAAATAATCCAGTTAATGTAAAATATTTCCTGTGCCCCTAACTGAGCCTACTTTGAATTTGTGCCAAAATAGCTATTAGCAATGATTAAAAGTGTGAGATGACTGAGAATAAATTCTCTCAAGAACGAAGAGAGCACCTTTCCACCCTAGACTCATAAGCTCTAATGAAAGATCAGCAAGGAACCCAGTCAGGCACAGGATAAAGGAAGAAAATTTCTTCTGATTAATTTGTCAGTTGCATGTGGCAACTGTCATGTGGCATGACAGAGGCAAGCAGAGTCTTATTTTTCCACCTAGCTTTTTGGTGAGGGGTGAGAATCAAAACTAAGAAAAATTCTAATTCTATCTATTACAAGTAAACTTCATCTCATTCTGAAGCAAAGCCAGTTCACGCTAATCTGATTTGCATCTGAACAATCCTAGATTCACCCAGTTCTGGGGAGCAAGCTATACTCAGTGCAATACAACTCTAGTAAGAATTATCCCACCATGTGCTGCCTTGGCTTACAGTGGAAGTATGCCGAGCTCTGCAGTCATAGAGTTTTAACTAGATGACGGCTAGAACAATATATATATATCCCATTGTCCTACCTAGC
Source organism: Myrmecophaga tridactyla (assembly GCA_004026745.1). Taxonomy (NCBI): domain Eukaryota; kingdom Metazoa; phylum Chordata; class Mammalia; order Pilosa; family Myrmecophagidae; genus Myrmecophaga; species Myrmecophaga tridactyla. Next base: position 44,140 of record PVIY010016084.1, on the reverse strand, counting down.
TTTGGTTAGGTCCTGACTCCATCTTTGGAATGAAATCTGGGCTAATGTTCCTAGACTAGCTAATGTAATTTTGGGAAAAGGGTTACCATCAGGCCTAGTTGACTCACACATTCAGAAGGATCTGTCCTATCAAGGTAATTCCTTTGAAAACTATAGAATTAAGAGAAATATATAATGTTATGTATGCCTAATTTGCTATAAATTTTTGAACTTATGGAGCTGTACATTGACAGGTAGTCCTTGGGCCTGTGTTTGTTGTAGAATAATAAGATAGGGGGAATTCAGCTGCAATTTTTCCATCAAAGTTATGCACATACTTCATCTCTCAGTTGAAGCAGGTACACTTGTCCCCATGTGGGTGAGGAGGCTAAAGAAGCAAGGCGCTTAGTAACTACTTGCAACCCAATGTATCAGTGATGCTGCACGGAATGTATTTCCTCTATATAACATATTGTGGGCTTGATACCATGTATAAATGTAAAATATATGACAACGATAGCTAAAATGCTGGAAGGTGGAAATGGGAAGTACAGAATCGTAAGGTATTTTATTATTCATGAAGTCATCAACAGTCAATTAGGTAGGCTTTGATAAGTAAATACATATATATTTACATACATATTTATACCATAAACTCTAAAGCAACCATTAAAATTACAAAACATTGAGTTAGAGCTAAAAGGCTATCAAAAGAGATCAAGTGTAATCATTAAAAGGTATTCAATTTAGCCAAAAGAAGACAGAAACAGGAACAAAGAACTGGTGCGACATGTGAAACAAACAGCAAAGACTTAAACCTAACCCTATCAATAATCACATGAACACAAATGCCCTATATGCCCCAAATAAAAGGCAGAGATTGTTAGATAGGATAAAGCAAGGCCCAACTATATGTAGCCTGCAAGAAATGCACTTTAAATAGAAAGCCAGAGTGTCTGTAGGCATATCAGATAAAGTAGGCAAGGGAAAAGGGAAGAATGTCCAATCTCATCACTTCTATTCAACATTGTACTAGTAGTTCTAGAAAAGGCAATAAGACAATAAAAATAATCTAAGTGAAAGGGAAAAAATAAAATTGTCTTTATCCATTGATGACCTAATCAGCTATATAGATAAATCCAATAGACACTACAAACATGCTAGAAATATTAAATGAGTTTAGTAAAGTTTAATATACAAAAATTCATTGTATTTCTATATATTAACAATAACCAATGAGAAACTGAATTTACCAAACAAAACCATTTACAATAGCATCAAAAATATGAAAAAACTCTGTGTAAGACCTGTTCACAGAAATCTGCAAATCAATGTTGTAAAATATTTCTAAAAATTCAAACCGAGAGAAACTGTTTCATGGGTCTAAAAACTCAATTATGTTAAGATGTCCAAATTATACAATCTGAAAAATATTCTAACTAGCATTTTTTTGTATAAATTGGCAGACTGACTCTAAAATTTACTTGGAAAACAGAAGAACTCAAGAAGCCAAAAAAAGAATAATAAAAAAGAAAAAGTTGAAGAATTACCACTAACTGATCTCAAGACTTATAAAGTTATATTAATCAAGACTATGAGGCATTTGTATCAAGATAGATAAAAAGAATAATGGAATATTTGTGGTGTCCAGAAATAGGCCTGCACACATATGGACTATCAATTTTTGACAAAATACAAAGACAGTTCAGTAGAGAAAGAAGAGTCTTTCAACAAATTGTGCTGAAAAAATTGGACATGCACATGCAAGGGGGAAAAATGAACCTCAAAACATACCTCATCTTATTTTAAAAATTAACAGAAAATGAATCATGGACTTAAATGTAAAAGCTAAAACAAAAACTTCTAGAAGAAAATATAAAAAAAAAATGGTTGTAACATTTGGTTATGCAAAGATTTCTTAGATAGGTCACCAAAAACAAAATCCATTTGAAAATGTAGAAAAGTGGAATTCCTCAAAATTAAAATTATTCTTAGAAACACAATTTTGAGAATGAAAAGAGAAGCCACAGAAATACTTGCAAATCATATAACACATTAAAACTTTAATCCAAAATATATAAAGAATTCCCAAAACTCAAAAGGAAAACCACAATTTTTAAATGGGCAAAAAAATTTGAAAAGTCATTTCACCAAAGAAAATATAGGATGGCATGTAAGCACATGCAAACATATACAACATCATTAGTTATTGTTTTAGTTTCCAAAAAAAAAGTATCACAAACTGGATGGCTAACAATAGAATGTTTTATTGTCTCACAGCTCTGGAGACTACAGGCCTAAATCGTGCTGCCAAGGGCATCTTCCTCTGAATCCTATAGGAACCTGGTGGTGGCATGCCAGCCATCCATGCTATTCTTTGGCTTGCAGCATGATGCAATCTCTGCCTACATCCTCTGGCTGACTTCCATGTCTGTCTGTCTACCTCGTCCAAATTTCTGCTCCTTATAGGGACACCAGTATGGCCTCATCTTGACCAATATCACCTTCAAAACTCGTATCTCCAAATAGGAACATATTCACTAGAATAGGGGTTAGGACTTGAAGATATCTTTTGGTAAGACACTATTCAGTCTATCTCAATTATTATGGAAATGCACACTTGAAACCACAAGCAGATACTACTACATCCCTATTAGAATGGGAAAAACTAAATGACCACACCAAGCACTGACAAGAATTTGTAAGAACAGGGACTCCTATAATTCTGGTGGGAATGCAAAATGGTACCACCACTTTGAAAAACAGCTGGGAAGTTTCTTAAAGTTAAATATAAATATACCATATAATCTAGCCATTCCACCCCAAAGAAATTAACCAAGAGAAAAGGAAATATAGGTACAAACAAAGATTTGATGTAGCTATTCAGAGCAGCTTTTTTTTTTAATAGCCAAAATCCACAAACAACACAAATATCTACCAACAGATTAAGTGATAAACAAAGTGCAGTTTATCCATACCTAGAATATTTTTCAGAAAAAAATACACCTATTGATACATGCAACAAAGGAAATTAATCCCAAATCCATTGTCTAAAAAAAAATAGGAAATAAATACAAACTAATCTATAATGAAAGAAAGTAAAACAACGTTGACTAGGTAATCAAAAGTTGAGGGTTAGGGGAACAGGAGGAACGGATTATAAAGTGGTATAAGAAAATTTGGGAACTGATTGGTATGTTCATTATGAGTCAGAAAGCTGTATTCCTTTTAAAGGCTCTAGTGGAGAATCTGTTCCTCTGCTTTTTCTAGCTTCTAAAGGACATTCTCATTCTCTGGTTCATGACTAAACCATTATAACTTTTGCTTCTATTATCACATCATCTTCTCTGACTCTGAATTTCCAGTCTTCCTCTTTCCCTTCTAAGGACCCTTGTGGTTATATTTAGCCCACTAAAATCATCCAGGAAAACTAATCCACTTCAAAATCCTTTACTTAGTCACATCAGCAATATCTCTTTTGCCATGTAAGGTAACATATTCACAAATTCTAGCAGCTGAAAGTTGTATAGAGGTTGTATTGAATTTGTAGATTGCTCTGGGTAATATTGACATCTTAACTATATTGAGATTTCCAATCCATAAATATGGGATGTCTGCCATTTATTCAGATCTTCTTTAATTTCTTTAGGAGTGCTTTGTAGTTTTCATTGTGCACAACTTTCAGATCCTTTGTTAAATTTATTCTAGATAAAATTGGGACCTAAATTGTCAGCTTTTATAAAAGTCACATCTATTTATGAGCTTTAAGTGTTATTTCTAGATTCTGAGATGCTGAACTATAATTGTATCACCTGCTATTTCCCTGGAACTTTGGGTACCTGTGTGACAACTAAGACTAGAGTTGGAGTTCTGCAGCTCTGAAAGTCAGCACTGCTACATATAAACACTGTTAAAGAAACAAAAAAAATAAATAAATAAGAGATCAGGCTTCACTTAGAGATAAGAATGAAGCTGATCTGGTTGGGACAAAGGTAAATCAAAACACAGGGTAAAGGATGACAGTGTCTATGTTTTAGAATGTCACCTACTGTATGAGACCAAAGGAAGAGAAATTTTATTTTCTCCATAACAAATTTTCTGTTGCACACAATCTATTTCAACCTGTCTGGATAGTTCATTTAAACAACCCAAACACAGGGAGCCCAGAATGGGAATGAAGGTTTATATTCTGTATAACTTAAAATAATATCTGGATACATCCCAGATTATGTTAGGCACATACTTAAAAAAGTATTGGCTAAGTCCCTTGGGAGACTGGACAAAAAATATGGTACTATTAAACTTTCATGCCTGGGAAACTCCTGATACTCTCTCAAACACTCCCAAGTTAATAGGCCAAATCCCTGATCTTGACACTTGCTCTTACGAACGTATTCCTGTATTATAGAAGCTAAACCTAACTATGATTACGCCTAAGAGTTGCTTCCAGAGCACTTTTTTCATTGCTCAAATGTGGCCTCTCTCTCTAAGCCCAACTCTGCAAGTAAAATCATTACCCTCCTCACTACAAGGGACATGAGGTCCAGAGGTGTGAGTCTCCCTGGCAATGTTGGACATGACTCCCAGGGATGAGCCTAGTCCTGGCACCATGGGACTGACAGTATCTGCCTGGCCTAGAGCGGGATAAGAAATGAACCAAAATAAAGTGTCAGTTGTTAGAGTTCAAATAGAGTCTAGAGACTATTCTGGGAGCTATTCTTGCACAAGCTTCAACTAGACATTGCTAACTGTCATGGTTTGCCAAGCCCCAACCAACATCATTCCTGTTAACCCTGAAGAACACCAAGGGCTCTATCTAGGTGCTACAAAAGTTGCACACACTAAGTTTACTTTTCAGAAACCTAAAACCTTCAGAAGGCTCCTAGGACAGCTAAGTCCTAAAACCCAGAGGTGACAGTCTCTCCAAGAACATCCACCAGTTCCAACCCCCATTCCATATTGTTGATGCTCCTTTTCAATATGAAAAATGTGAGAATGGGCATAACCAAAATATCCCTAAAGATTGGGAGAAAGATTAAAGGAGAAGGTGGAGTTATGATAGAGAAGTTAGAATTTAACAAATGAGTATGAGTACTGAATGTCAATTATATAGAATTTAACAAACAAATGTGACTGCTGAATATCAATTATATTAATATTCTTTTTAGTCACCAATGTCTTAGAGCAGCTAGAAGGAAAAACCTGAAATTGTGGAACTGTAACCCATTACCAAACTTTGAAATCTATTCTATAACTACCTGTTGAAATGTAATTTAAAATTTATTGCTTTTTTATATGTTTTATTTCACAATAAAAAATACCAAAAAATTTATTCTAGATATATTTTTCCTTTAGATGCTACTATAAATATACCCTTCAAATAGTTTATTGCTGATATATGGAAATACAACTGATTTTGTACATTGATCTTGTTTCCTGCCAGTTTGCTTAATTTTTCTATCAGCTCTACTAGTTTCTTGAGGATTCCTTTGAATTTCCTTTATATGACATCATGTCATCCACAAATAAAGGAGTTTTGCTACTTTCTTTCCAATTTAGATAACTTTCATTACTTTTTCTTGCCTAATTGCTCTGGCAGGAACTTCTAGTACAACATTAAATAGCAGTGGTGAAAGTGGTCCTGCTTGTCTTTTTCCTGATCTCAGAGGGAGAACTTTCAGTTATTCACCATTGAGTATGATAGCTGTGAGTTTCTCATGAATGACCATTCTCATGTTGAGAAAGTTCCCTTATAACTAGTTTCTGAGTGTTTTTTTTTTTAAGAAAACATGCTGAATTTTCTCAAATGCCTTTTCTGTGTCTATGGAGATAATTTTTTTCCTTTGTTCTATTCGTGTGGTATATGACACTGACTGATTTTTGTATGTTGAACCACCCTTGCATTCCTGGGATAAATGCCAATTTGGTCATAGTGAAAAATCTAAATATGCTTTGGATTGTTTTTACTTCTAGTATTTTGTTAAGAATTTTGCATCTACAACACAAAGAAAGTTATTTGTAATTTTCTTTTCCTGTAATGTCTTTATTAGGCTTTGGAATCATTGTAATGCTGGCCTCATGGAATGAACTAATAAGATTTCCCACCTCCAAATTTTTCAGAGACATTTGAGAAGGATTGGTGTTAATTCTACCATAAATTCTTGGCAAAATCATTAGTGAAGCTATCTCTTGGACTTTTCTTTAGTGAAAGGCTTTTGATTATTCATGAGTCTCTGCACTTACTATAATCTGTTTTTTCTATTAATTCTATGTCAGTTTAGGTATTTTGTGTGTTTGTAGGTAATTTGTTTATTTATAAGAATTTTTCCATTTCATCTAGTGTTTCAGTTTGCTAAAGCTGCCAAAACACAATATACCAGAACTGGACTGGCTTTTTCATTGAAGATTTACTAATTACAAATTTACAGTTCTAAGGCATGAAAATTTCCACATTAAGGCATTAAGAGGAAGATATTTTTTGGAAGAAAGGCTGCTGGCCTTTCTTCCCATGTGACATGGGAAGGCACATGGCAATGTCTGCTAGTCCTTTTCTCCAAAATATCTTTGAGTTTCTGTGGGCACTTTTCTCTCTTATGTCTCATCAAAATGTCTCTGCCTTTTATCCTCTCATAAAGGGGATTAAAAGCCACCTTGAATGGACTGGGTCACGTCTTCATGGAAACAACCTAAACAAAAGGTCCTAGCTACAATATGTCTGTACCTACAGGGATGGCTTAAAAGAACATAGGCTTTTCTGAGGTACATAATAGATTCAAACAGCACACTACTCCCTCGGGACCCCAAAAAGACATGTTCATTCTTTATGCAAAATGCATTCATTCCATCACAGTATCACAAATGCTTAAATTATTTCAGTAACAATATTAAGTACAAAGTCTTATCAAAATCAGTTACCAGCATGGTTTGTTGTAAGACAAAATTCTCCTCTCACTGTGGACCTGTGAAATTCAGAACAAGTTATCTGCTCCCAGTATACAAAGGAGGAACAGTCATAGGATAAATGTTCCCATTTGCATAGGGAGAAATTGGAAGGAAAATAGGGGGTCAAAGTTCCCAAACAGTTCCAAAAGCCTGCAGCGCAAACTTCATTAGATTTCAAAGTCTGAGAGTCATCTACAGAAAGACCTTTAATCCTCAGAGCTTGGGATAGTAGCAGACCCACCCTTTTCAAGAGTTTGCACAGTAGCCCTGTTCTCTCCAAACATTGGGGTGAGGGTTCCAGTATCTCCAAGCTTTGGGAAGACTGTCATGCTCTTTGTGCCACCCTCTTCAAGCCATCAGGGTAGCACCCAGACTGTTTATCATCTTCGAGGCCCACCTTCAACTCCGTTAGACCAGTGGGGTGGTTGCCAAGCTCTCCCCAATCCCCAGAGAATGTGCTCCACTTTCTCTGAGGCCTGGGCAGCAAACTCTCCCTGATCAATGAGGCAGCTAAGCGCCCCTCAAATCCCCAGGCATCTGAGAGCCCTGAGGTGGCAGCACTCTTCTTGAATAATGGGGTAGAAGCCCACCCACCACCCCACCTCCACAAACTCTAGGGAAAACTCACCCTCTCCATGTGCATGGGTGGGTCCACTCTCCTGGGCCAAGGTTTCTTGGCTCCAGACCTTAACTTACATGTTTCTGCCTTTGAAGTCGTTTTCCCTTCAATCTGTCCCTTTTCTGTGCCTTTTAGTCCAGGCTGGCAGTGGTTCCATTTATACAGATCTTGCAAAAAAACTTGTTAGTTTGCAATAGAGCATACAGTGGTCCCATCCATAAGACAATAGGATTTATTTCCAATCCTGACTCCCACTGACACAGCTGATTCGTTGTCCCATGTTCGGTTAAATCCTCACATGGGGCATTAGTTTCTGATGTCTCACTTTCTGGAAGCCCAGAATTTTCCAGACCATCCACTTTTTATTTCTTTGTATCCAAGAGTTCAATTCTCAGCTTATCCCCTTCTTCCTCTCACATTTTACTAAAATCTGCAAGGAGAAGCCAGGCTGCATTTTACACATTTAGTTATAAATTTCCTTAGCTAAATATTCAAGCTCATCACTTTCAAATTATACCTTTCATCCAACACCAGGACTCAATTTTGTCAAATTCTCTGCCATTTTCAAACAAGGGTCACCTTCTTCAAGTTTGCAATGGCACATTCATCATTTCTGCCTAATGCCTCATCGGAAGTATCTTTACAGTCCATAGTTCTACCAACATTCTCTTCAAAGCATTCTAGGCCTTTCCTAACAAGCTTCTCAAAAATCTTATAAAATACCCCCCTTATCCATTTATAAAGCCATTCCAGCATTTTTGGCATTTACAAATTGTAGCACCCCACTTATCAGTTACCAAAATCTGTTTTGGTTTGCTAACACTGCTGAAATGCAATACACCAGAAATGGGTTGGCCTTTTCAATGGGAATATATTAGTTACAAATTTAAAGTTCTAAGGCCATAAAAACATCCAAATTAATTTATCAAGAGGAAGATACCTTCTTGGAGGAAAGGCTGCTGGCATCCAGTGTTCCTCTATCACATGGGAAGGCACGTGGTGAAGTCTGCTGATCTTTCTCCCCAAAACATCTCTGAGCTTCTGTGGGCATTTTTCTCTCTCATCTCTCCAAAATGTCTCTGCCTTTTATTCTCTCATAAAGGAATTCAGTAAGGGGATTAAGACCCACCTTGAATGGGCTGGGTTACATCTCCATGGAAACAACCTGACCAAAAGGTCCCACCCACAATAGGTCTGCAGTCACCGGGATGGATTGAAAGAACACAGGCTTTTCTGGGTACACAGCAGATTCAAACCAGCACAATCCAAATTATCTATTTTTTTTTTTTTTTTTTGGCAAACAACTGATAATAGCTTTCTCAATCTTTTTTTTTTTATTTCTGTATGTCATAGCAATGCCACTATTTTCATCTCTGACTTTAGTTATTTGCCTCTTTTCTATTTTTTCTTTTGTCAGTCTAACTAAAGATTTGTCAATTTTATTGATTTTTTTTCTTTCAGAAACTACTTTTAGTTTTATTGATTCTCTCAATAGTTTTCTTATTCTTTATTTCATGTATTTCCATTCTAATCTTAACTATTTCTCTCTTCTGCTAACTTTACATTTAGTTTGCTCTTCTTGTTCTGGTTCCTCAAGATACAGTGTTAGCTTATTTCACTGAGAATTTTCTTCTTTCTTAGTATATGTGTTCATAGCTATAATTTTCCCTCTGAGTACTACCTTTGCCACATTCCATAAATTCTGTCATACTGTGTTTTCATATTTATTGATCTCTAAGTATTTTCTTGTGATTTCGTCTTTAATCCATTGGTTAAAATGCAATGTTTGATTTCCACATATTTGTAAATTTTCTAGTTTTTCTTTCATTATTGATTTCTCGCTTTATTCTATTGTGATTAGAGATGTTACTTTGTATGACATCAATATTTTTAAATTTATTCAGACTTTCTTGTGTCCTAATGCATGGTCTATCTATGAGAATCATCCATGCGCACTTGACTATCTATTTTATTGTGGTTGGGTGAAGTGTTTTATATATGTCTGTGAGATCCAGTTGGCTTATAATGTTGCCCGAATCATCTATTTCCTTGTTGATCATCTATCTAGATCCAGGATTTAAAATGGCCTATTGAAATCTCCAACTATGAGTGCAGAACTATCTTTCTCTTCAATTCTGTCAATATTTGATTCATATAGGTTGGGGTGCTGTAGTTAGATGAATATATACTTATGATATTTATATCTTCTTGTTTAATTGACCCTTTTATCAATATATAATATCCTTCTTTTTTCCTTATAAAAAATTTTTCACTCTATTTTTTCAGATGCTAGCATAACCATCCCAGCTCTCTTTTTACTGCTGTATGTGTGAATACTTTTTTCCATTCTTTCACTTACAAACTGTTTGTGTCTTTGGATTTAAGATGTCTATTGTAAACAGAATAGTTAGGCCATGCTTTTTTATCCATTTTGCCAATCTCTGTCTTTTTCACAGACCACGGCAATAAAGTGAATATTGCAAATACAGTGAGTCACATGATTTTTGTCGTTTTCCGGTGCATGTAAAAGTTATGTTTACACAATACTGTAGTCTATTAAGGGTATTCCTTAAAAAATAATGTCCATATCTTAATTAAAATATGACACAGAGACAAAAAGTGAGTACATGCTGTTGGAAAAATGGTGCCAATAGATCATTTGATGCAGGGTTGCCACATATTTTTAATTTGAAAAAAACACAATATCTCTGAAGTGCAATAATGTGAAGTGAAATAAAATGAGGTATACCTTCATGCTGTATCCTTTTTTGTCCCTCCTTTCCTCCATTAATGCCTCTCTTTCTGTACAAATGATCTTTTATAAGAGTCATATGAATTATTTCTCTTTTTATTTTTTGTAAATTTCTTAGGTTATTTGTGGTTTTCATAGGGATTACCTTTACCACCCTAAATCTACAAAAATTTGGTTTGTAGTCAACCTAACTTCAACAGCCTACACACATAGTATTCCTAAACCCCTTTCTTCTCTCAGAGAAATAGAACCAGTGAGAGATATATATTCAGAAATTCATTGCTCAAGGAATTGAGTTATGCAATTGTTGGGACTGGCAAGGCACATCTGAAATCTATGTGGGAGACAGTCAGGGCAGCAGGCTGGAGCTCTTGGCCAGCAGCTGAAGCTACAGTCCATGGGCGGGATTTCTTCTCCTTGAGGGAAGTTTCAGCTCTGCTTTTAATGCCTTTCAGCTGATTCAAACAGCCCAGCCAGATTATCTTTTACTTAAAGTCAACTGATTATGTACTTTAATCACATCTGCAAAATACTTTCACAGCAGCATCTACATAAGTATTTAACTAAATAACGGGGGACTTACGTTGAATTGATACATAAAACTGACCTTCACACCAAGTGATCAAAATTAGCATCACCCAGTAAGGGCACAGAGAGATTTCATGGGGTTCAAGGTGGATACAACTATGCAGTATTCATGCTAAAAATCAAAAATATCTATCTAATTCCGAAGAAATATCTGACAAACTAATAGTGAGAATAGTTTTATTTTTAAAAGCTGGGTTTTTAAAAGGGAGAATTCTATGTTCTTCAAAAAATATTAATATTTTAAAAGACAAAGAAAGACTATGGAAATTTTCCAGATTCAAGGAGGCCAAAGAGATATAACTAAATGCATGACCCAATTCTAGACTGGATCGGAGTAATAAGGTGGAGGGGGAGGGGTGCTGTGAATTTTATTATTGCATAAACTGACAGTATTGGAATAAGAATGGTAGGGAAGACAAAAGATAACAATGTAAAATTTACTAAAATTAATAACTGAACTATTTTTACATAAGATAATATCCCTATTGTTAGGAAAAACACCCTGAAGAATCTCAGATAGGTAAAGCCTATTTATATGCATATTACAGTCAAATGGAGTCAGAAAGACATTTATCTGTGCGTGCTGTGTGTGGGCACACAGAAAGAGGCGTGCTCAATAATTATTTCCTGAATAAATGGAAATACTCATTTCAAAAGGAATAGTTGACAACTTGGGTGATGAAAAGAAAGAAGAAAAATCATGTAATTGACAGGCATGAGGTAGAGATTAAGAATAAAACATACAGCTCATGCAAAATTAATATAGATTTATAGTTCCTACAATTTTTCTAAATAGTACTTCTGAATTCTTTGCCCTATTTTTGGAGACTCTTGGGTCTTCCAAGAGTTATTACAAATAGAATTCTAGATTCTGCTATTTTGACAACACAACAAATTGAATCTGCTAATAACCCAAATACAGAGTTATAATTTTGGTATTATAAAGTACATCCAAATTTATACTAAGGATATGCTTTATATATATGCATAGATTTGACAAATTCTAAGGAAGGCAAATTTCCTCAAAGACTTGAATACTCAGAAACCATAATTACCAAGAATATGATTCTTTGTCTTTGAGGTACGAATTGCTTACTCTAGTTTTTTCATATGTAAACCTTGCACTATAAAGTCAATGTATGATATGGAAATAATTACCTTAATGACACACTCTTGGATGGATGAGCAATTTTTCCTCTTGTAATGATTCACTTAGAGTAGTTTCAGAAATAAACATAGGTAGCAGGAGATAAAATAGTTAAGCCTGAAGCACAACAAAATGCAGTATCATCTACCACTATATTTTCCATTTCCCACCTTAGTTTGTTTTATTCATCATATTTCAAACTACTAGACTCCACAGTACTAGATGTCCACCAGATAAAGTCACATTGTCTCCACCCAAAACTTCCTTTTCTGAATGATATATACATATTCCTCATGTCCAAATATTCTCAAATTCTGACTGACTCTGCTTGTACTTAGACTCTGAAGTGACTTCATAGCCCCTTATCCTGAAGTAGGTGTGAAAAATATCTCCATTTATCACTTAAAAGTGTCTAAGAAATAGGACCACAATCCTGGCATGCTTTTCTAAGGCCTTCTCTGATAGGCCATAATGTCCTTCCATCGTTTAGTCCCAAGAGTCTTGAATTTTTCAATAAAAAGAACCTGGGCCATTGACTGAAAAGAAAAACTGCCTTCCATATTACTCCAAAATGTCAAATTATAGCTAATTGAATCAATGCATCCTACTTCCAAGTGCATTTTATCCCAATGCTTTAAGACAAAACCTTTGAGAATATCGTATTAGCTTTCTGTGGCTGTGTAACAATTGACCACAAACTTTGCAGTGTAAAACCACACCCATTCATCAGCTCACATTTTGTGGGGGCAGAAGTCCAACATGGCAGGACTGGGTTCTTTCTTCAGGATCTCACACAGCCAATACCAAAGTGTCAGCCAGACTGAGTTCTCCCTGGAGGCTCTGAAGGGAAACCTACTTCCAGTCTTCTTCAGCGCATTAGAAGACTTTCCTTTCCCTGAAGTCTGTCAGTGGGGCCCTTGTCAACTCCTAAGGCTACACTCGTTTCTTCTCACACAGCCCCTAATACCTTCAAGGGTTTCTCACATGTCGGATCCCCCTCAAGCTTCAAATCTCCCTGACTTCCATTCCTGCCACCAGACACTGAAAACTGTCTTTAAAAGGGTATGATGTCATTAGATTAGGCCCAGCCAGATCATCTCCCTATTTTAAGGCCTACAAAGCATTTTGACAAAGAAAAAAAAAAAAAAAAAAAAAAGATAAACTCCAATGACTTCCAAGATGGAATTTTTCCTACATAAATCCATGTAAGTTAATACGATCTAACAAAACCTTCTACTCCTATGATTTTGTGTACTGACCTGAATAAGGTAGGAGATAAGCAATCCAAAACCTTTCAATCAATAGTAACACCACATATATACAGTTTATTTTGTCATTTAAAGTGGAATTTCCATGGTCTTGTTTATATTTTCTTCCCAACTTCAAAAAAGCTACCTCTGTTCCAGGAAAAGATTCTGACTTCCTTCCAGTTTTAAGCAATTCAGGAGGCATGAACAATGTTCATAAAGTATTTATAAATAGAAATATGACACAGAAATTTTAAACAAAAGGGTTCTAATCAAATCATAGGAAACTAAAAAGTTTTCAAAATGGTGAAGAAATAATAAAATTATGTGAAATGATTTGATCCACATAAAGGTTAAATGTATCCCAAGGGTAGTTAAGAGCAAGATTCTCAATTTCCCAGGCTTACCTTATGCTTAGGTAGTTTTATAAAAATAGTCTACACTCTGTTATCATTGCATCAAACCCAGCATTTTCCTTTCCTCTGTGAAGGACACTGGTTCTGTGGTTTTTCACTGTCGAAAATGAAGGGCTATATGGAGTGATAAGACAGGCTAAATTATATTTTAGAACTCCTTCACTCACACATTGGACTGATCATCATGTCTCAATTTAATAAAGGACTTCAGAGAACATTAAGCAAGCTAGAATCATAAAAAAAATACTTTGAGTTATTCAAGATGGCGCAGCTGGTAAGTAAGGAAGAGGATTTTAAACTTGGTCTTCTAACTTCAGTGTCTTGCTACTTCCTTTATTTGTGCTTACTTAGACGTATGCTTACTTTTTAATTGAAGAAAAAAAATATGAATTGCCATTCAGTGACACAGAATTGGCTAAAGCTTTATTCTTAAGGTTAAAATCATTCATTTGGCTTAGATAAAGAAGAATGATTGAACATATCCAAAAAGATGACATCAGCTACCATTTACCCTGGGATTTATTGTACCCATACAGAGGGATATCTAAAATCCTCTTGATAAGTAAGAATTTCAACACCTTTCATTCTATAGTTTAAAATTTATAGTGGGACTAATGTTTCTGAGCTCTGGCAGCTAGATTCTTAAATCTGGTTAAAGTACTTTGAAGTCTCCAGGGTATACTTATTTCACATGCACAAATGTTTTTTCCCTAAAAGGCAACATCTGCTCAGAAATAAAGAGATGAATTCATCTTATATTTAAGACCTGTGAATGAGGAGAAACCTAAATATTCAGATAGCATTTTTTAAACCTATGGTGTATTGCCATGGTATATCTAAATTAACTCAAAATTATTTTTATGGTTTCTTCTCATAAACAGAATTAAAATCTTAAGGACTATCTTAATGAACAAAGAAGACTTAAATACATGTTGGACACCTAAAATGGAAAAGAATTATGGAAACCCAGTTTTAGAAATGGTTTTTGCTTAAGAAAAATTATCAGAATATGAAGTTTAAGGTAAATAGCATTAACCAGCAGAACCTTTATCAGTAACATTAAGGTTTAAAAAGTACATTTATTTTTAGGCATTTAATTTCTTCATAACTTTTGTTCTGATGCCCGGAAAAACTCAGAAGCACAACTACATGACTGTTCAGTGGAAAACTCAAAAATACAATTGATTAAAAATGTAAAGGGGAGAAAGTACATTTCTTCTGGCTTCAGAAATATTTTTCACTCATTTCACAATACTAAATCTCATCTTAATTGAAGCCATAATTCCCATCATTCTAAGTAGCAATGGAGACAGTTCAGGGAGCTCAAGTATTATTTTATCATCATCATCATCTCACCACCTGCAAGTGGAAAATACTAACAATCTGGATGTGAGAAGTTGTGCTTTTAGACTTTCTTCCCTTTTTTTTAACAGGAACTTCCCTGATTTTCTTCCCTTCCACATTTTTCTTTTCCTTCTCTTCAGTACTCCAACTTCTCTCCCAGAGAGCTATTAAGGTTTTGCTTGGAATACAGGTTCCACAGATGCAGGGCAATTGTCACCATTGCCAACACCTGCCCCCGCTCAGATTAAAGAACACTTAAAATCGGTGGGTAGAGCAGAGCTTGAGCTGTCAGGAGACCCTGTTTTCTGTCTAGCACTGCTCTTTTCATGGGGTGACTTCGGACCATCTAAAGGACACCTTACAGTTCTAACATCTCAAATTCCAGTGGTTCTAAAACCAAAAGACTTTAAAATACAGAGACTTTAAACTAATCATAAGGTTCCCAGGGCCAAATAAAATTTGAGGCTTCACTATTCCAGAAAGTAAAGAAAGAACTCAAAAAAGAGGAGGAGAGAAGTGGAGAGGGATCTAACTAAGACATGAACTGCTGTAACCATTTCAAAAGAGAGGTGCTGGGGGAAGAGGGAGAAGAAGGGAGAAGACATAGAGGGAAGCAGGCAATTAGAGGCATCTTGGAAAATCTGAGAAATTGGCAATGTGGTGAAAAGCTTTGACACCGGGTCTAGAGGAAACATTTCTAGTGCAAAGAGGGAAACTAGTATGAGATGTTATCAAAATGTAGATCCAGCCATCCATCACCCACATGGCTCTATAAATGTCCTGCACTTGGTTATGTATTAAAAAACGATATATTCTGTGCCCACTCTGTGCCTGGTGTTGTACAATGGCTCAGGACCACGATGGTGTGTAGAGACACACATGAAGCCTGTTTATCTTGATACTGTTTCTTAATGTCTTCAGATCACAGCTCAATCCCCACTTCTGTAAGGACCTCAGAAAATGCTGATTTCACAACTGGTCAAAACGAATGAAGGCAGTGTACATTATTACTAGCTAATGGGAATCATGACTAGAAAGGCAATTTCTTCCCTGCTCTGACCCTTGCACGTGATAATTTTTTTGGGGGGTGGGGGGTGCGCGGCAAAATTCATTATTGCACTGAAGTCAGTTTTAACTGGGCTGAATTCAAGTATGAGTGTGCCAGCAGGCTTTCCCACAGAAAACAAGGCTACCCAATACTGTAAGTTAAGATTTCTGGCATTAGAATCTTCCAGTGAGAACAACTGCATTGGAGCACAATCATAGACATTTATGATTCTCTTATTACTTTCAGAACTACACAGAGGCCACTTGAATAGATGTTAGAGAGGAGAAAAGAATTACTGATGGCTCCTTGGCATCTATATATTCGACACAGGAAATTTTAATAACATAAGCTACTTTGGTGTAAAACTGTCAGGCTGAGCTGCATCAAATTTAGAAATTTTAATTCCCCTTCCAAAATAAAAGAAAAATACTTTTCCTGAACTCTATTGCAGTGAAAAAAAAATTCTCCCAACTCCCTACCCCTGTTATTCATTACTCACTCTTGCTGTTAGAAAAAGAAAAAGAAATGTTCAGTTATTTCCATCAGCCATCCCCACCTCTTGAGTTGGTTACATACACTCAATTCTCTCTTAAATCAATTTCTTTTCAATTACAAGGAGCGTCTATGTTAACACTGTACAGTTGGTGGTGGAAGTTTCCTAGCAGCACACCTTCTCACTAATCTCTTAGGCCATCTTTATCATCATAAGCTTACTAAGCCCAATGGGTGAAAAATAAATTAAAGAACAACAATCACCTCTGCCAATTCTCTACCTTAACATAGGTAACTATATTGAAATATGGCTCATGTGTTTACACTTCAGACAAATAATGCAGTTGCATCTTTCCATAATAAATATCCAGAAATACGGAGAGAGTTTCATTTTAATCAAAGTTGCCTTGAAAAATCTACAGAGGAGATTAATAGCACGCAGCTGCAAACTTGCAGTTATTAATGGTTGTCATGGGTTAAAATAAAAAGTGACTCACGATGAGAACCTACAGTGGAGTTGACTTTACAGGAAACTCTACAAAATTAAGAAAAAAAGAAATGCAGCATCAATAATTCAACAACCTGCTAGATTAAATGTGCAACTCATGCCAGCAAAAAAAAAAAACACTCAGTTTCCCTAAAGCTTTAGGGAAGTGATTTTGATTTTTTTCTTTTTTAATTGGAAAGGGTGGCAGGAATATGTCTAACTTAATCTTTTTCTTTTTGCCCTGGAATGAAAGAGAAAAAGAAGGGAGAAGCAGTTAATTTAAAAGGCACAGAGAAGTCATTTTAACCCTCAAGAGGGCACTGGCTTTGTTAAGCATCAGAGAGGAAGATAAAAAATATACAGGAAATTCTGACTTTCTATCCAGAAATAGCCATAATGATTTCATTAGAAATAATACAATTACTTTCAGATCCTTTAAGAAGAGTGAGCTATGGACAGAAAATATGAGAAGGGGTCAGTATGGGCCCTTAAGCATAAATATTAAACATAAATATGAAGATTCCTTCTGGATAGCCAAGACTAAGAAGTCCTTATGATGTTCTTCTCCACACTTTTGTTTCACTGAGCTCTGGGATCTGACACTGCCTAGGGGCAATATCCGAAGTGGAGCAGCCTTGCTGTATGGTTTCCAGCTAAGTGGGCTGCCTCACTCCTGAGCACTTCACTTTATTTCTCCCAATATTTCCGGTGATGCCCAGAACTCACTTTCTTCTTCCTTCTGTGGCAGAGCCTTGGAAAACAATGAGTATTTCAGTGGAAATATTTTATCCTATCTTTTGCAACGGTAGGCTGGCTAAATATATATATATATACAACAAGTTTGTATTGATATGCAGTACAGCTGGACTTGGGCCCCTTCTGAACTCATCAGGCCCCTGTCATCAACCCTGCTCATGCTGCAGGAAGGTCAGTGGCTTCATGTCACCTGTTAGGAATTCTGCTCTAGCCCCTTCTCACTTATATTCTTCTCAGAGATGTCCTACATCTTCTACAAGATTGTAAACTCATTAAGGGCAGACATTATATCAGAGCCATTGGGATTGTATTCTTATAAAACAAATGCTGAATGAATGACTATATCCCCTTCAGCAGCCATGGACCTGTGTCTGGAATATTGACCTGCCACGTGAGGGGCAGAAATAGGAGAGGAGATTGATAGTGGCTTACCCACTCTGGACTTCAACGTCCTCATCTGTAACATGAGAGATGTTGAATTAGACACTCTCCAAGTCCCTCCTGAGCTACGATGCAATGTTACAATGCCTGGGGGCATTCTGGAATGATTTTAGTCCCTGCGATCAGAGGTCCAGATATCTAGGAGCATATTTTCCTAACCTCTTACATGAAATCTACATAAAGCATTTAACTTTGGCTCTATCCAGCCCTTATTTAGCACTTATGATGAGCCAGCCAATGTCCTAAATGTTAACGAAATTTAATTCATTTGCATTTTTATTTTCAGGTGCTGAAGACAAAAGGATTAAAAGAACTCCCAAACCAGATCTGGCCAGTTGTGTTTCTCCAAATAGTCCTCTAAGAGGTTTAAGTTTGAATGACCTCCAGTACCACCACTTAATACTGATTTTGTTGTGGGTTTTCGTGACATTAACACATCATGCTGGGCCCATGAACTTCCCAAAAAACTAACAAACAAGCAAAACAAAAAGTCAACAAATGGTGCTGCAATAACAGGATACTCACATGGAAATATAATGAAATGTGACCTTCCCATACAGCATACAGAAAAAAAAATGTCATGCTGGGAACCTAGAAAGGAAGTGTCAGAAGGCCCTGGGATTTAAGAAACTATAAGAAGAAAAGGGCCTCAGAAAAGACAGAACTCCCTACTAAGTCCTGGAAGAGATCTTTTGTTGTTATTGTTTTAATGATGTAGGGAATGGATCTGCGAGATTATGAGATTGGTTACACAGAGAGTGACCAGTTGTAACAATTTAAAAGTCCACCTGCTGGGGAGATGACTCCCAGGGATGAGTCCAGCCCTGGCACCATGGGATCATCCTGACCAAAAGGGGGAAAAGAAGTGTAACTCATAGAGTATTGGTGGCAGAGAGAGTTCAAATAGATTTGAAAGGCTACTCTGGAGGTTGCTCTTACACAAGCTTCAGTTAGACCTTGCTACCTATCATAACCTGCCAAGCCCCAACCAGGACCATTCCAGCCAATCCTAAAGAACACCTAGGGCAATATATAAGATTCCACAAGGGTTCCATGCAATAGAGTAACTTTCCGGAAACCTTCAACCTTCAGATGGGTCCCTGGACCAGATGAGTCCTGAAACCTAGAGGACCCAGAACATCAGATAGTTCCATCTCCCTACCCCATATTAGTGACAGACCCTTCCAACATGAAAAAGTTAGAATGGCCATAGCCCAAACACCCCTAAAGAGTGGAATAGAAAGATCAAAGGTGATGGTGGAGTTATACAGAGAAGATAGGATTTATCAAATGAATATAATTGCTGAATCATTTAATTGATATTTCTTTTAGTCTCCAATATCTTAGAGCAGCTAGAAGTAAAAACCTAAAAAATTGTGGAATTGTAACCTATGTCAAACTCTGAAATATATTCTACAACTAATTGTGGTGCTGTCTCTTTAAAATTTATTGCTTTTTTGTATAAAAGTTATTTTTCACAAAAAAAGAAAAAAAAAGTTGATTGTGATGGTAAAAAAAATATTTATTCCTTCTAGCCTCCTATATTCTGGAGAAGCTAGAAGGGAAAATCTGTGAGGATTATATTGTAGCCCATGACAAACTCAGGGATCTGTCCTGTAACTGCTTGTTAAAGAGTGCTTTGAAAACTATTACTTTTTCCTTTCTTTGCTTTGTATTTATGTCATACTATACAATAAAAAATTAAAAAAAAAAAAACTCCACCTGTTTGGATCAGGCTGGAGACAGAAATCAGACTTCCAACAAAATATGTTAAGACTTCAAGAGCCTGAACAATTTCTGTTTTCTCTATATTAGACTTGAAATATGACCGTCGTTACATGTTAGCTAGAGTGGAAGTGAGGTCACTGCCTTTAAGAAAACAGTAGTATTATGAAAATAATATGGTTTATCCCCATAGAGACCAAAGATATTTAGGATGATAACATAAGGAAGGTGTCAACATCTTTAATGAATGTGGAGTTATGACCAGGAGTATGTAAATAGCATTTAGCAAATGGGGAGGGGTAGGTTTCATATCCAAATGGCAAGAAAAGGGAAGGCTTTAATGAGTGTGAGTATTTTCTTTCTCCCATCCCTGAACACTGGTCGTCTCCAAGATGTGTCAGCACACTTTTCATTTTACTCTATGTTGAGTGACACCATCTATTTCCATAGTTTCACCTACCACAGAGCATGACACCCTATTCTGACACCCACATGGCACCCACAACTAGCAACTCCCTCCTGAGTTTCAGACCCATGCACCCAGCATTTTACCTAAATGCTCTATTGATTTCCCCAAAATCAGACCGGAATGGAACCCATAATTCCCACCCTCCCGTTAATCTTCTCCTTCTTCTACATCTCTGTGAATTGCACCACTGTCCAAACACTGGTTCTAACCAGATACATAAAAGAAAGTGCAGATTTACCATTAAACTGTGGCTTAAGTTTCAGAGCTTCTAACTTGGACATGGTCCTTCAGTGGCCCTGAGAGGAGTCTGAGCATTTTAGATCTGTAATTTTCTATTATTTTTCTGGAAGATGCAAAACCCCATCAAACTATAAAAGCTTCAGGACCTACAAAGCCCAGACCTGTCCCACCTGAGAGTTATTCTTGCTTCTTTTTTTTTCTTTTGTCATGTCTCTCTGTCATGTAATATCTCACCCATTCCTATTGACTCTAATCCCACATCTCTTAAAAAATAACTCTTAATTCATCCCCATGACCACTGCGCTAGGTCATGCTCTCACCATTCATATTTTAGTTGTCACAAAAGACCAAAAACTGCTTTGCCCTGCCTTGTCCTACTCCTCTCAATCCATTCTCCATGCTAACATTAGACTGAGTTTTCTAGAATGGAAATCTACCCATGCATTCCCCCGCATTAGGATTCTTTGTTCCTTCTTTTGGCCTTCAAATCTGGATTAAGATTCCTTAGCATGGGATATAAAAACTTAAATAATTTGGATATTGTTCAGCTCTTGCCACTGTATATGCAACCCTAAAACCAGAAAACCTGAATTATATATAATTATCCAAACACATCACACTCTCTCCTGCCTCTGAGTGAATGCTTTCACTAGCCCTCTGCCTGACCCATCTACTGAAGATGCCATCTTTCAACTCTTCTACACCCTACTTATCCTTTTTTGATTAGGCTTGACCCCAACCCCTTCCTGCTTCCTTTCCTCCATCACAAACACACCAAACTCAATAAATGTTAATTGAATGAACTGAATGGAGAGTGATGGGAAGTGAAAGCTGCAGGTCAGACTGTGTCTATTCAAACGTTTTGCTTCATGCCAGCCTTGTTTGGAAATACAAGGATTACTCTTAACTACCAGAACAGCACATGTTACAGAGACACGATAAATGTTTGTTGAATGAATAATAGAGAACTTTCTAGCAATTTGGATACTGGCATTGTAATCTTCTATAGAGGAAGAGAAGTGGTTTGGGTATACTTATGCACATGCATCTTTTGAGTAGATGAGACCCTAATTTGGCAAGGGTCAAATTCAGCACAATTTTATTCTAAAGAAAACAAAAGCAGGTCTTATTAGGCTAGTCGCTCTGGGAAATCACCCCTTTTCTGTAGAAAAGGGACATAATCAGATAGTTTGCATAGAAGCCATTATTTACTGGCTATTGAGGACTTGCGATGTTGACAATCTCAATGTAAATTATCTCATTAATAATTTTATATTGATTACAAGCTGAAATAACATTTGGGACATATTGGGTTAAATAAAACATACTATTTAAATTAATTTCACCTTCTTTTACTTTTTTTCAATGTTACTACTAGAAAGTTTAAAAATAAATATGTGGCTTGCATTATATTTCTATAATATGAGAGCTGATCTAGGACTTAGAAAACATTATTTTGGTACTATACTAGTTCCGTCTTCAGTAGAAAAAAAAAAATGGAGTTTATGATGAAATCCTCTTCATTCAAAGAAACTACTCTCCCACTTGTCCGAACTAACTCAGTCAAAACCTTTTCATTCAAAACAGTGCCATCTGCTGAGAGAGAATATTAATAGCTTTGCAAATAATTTTACTCTTTGTGTCCTGGCAGAGGTGTTTCTGTACTGTTCGTATCTACAATTAAACGTATGATTAGCCACACGTAAGATCGCTGTAGTAGGAACCGCTGCACTTTAGCCCCTGACTGCTGCACACATCTGGCTGGTCTCTCTCCCTCTGTCCATGCATCAGACAGCAGAAGTGTCCCGCCAAGAGCATGGCCAGGCCAGGCTCAGCAGGCCAGCGGGTGAGGAAGGCAGCACGTCGGACCTGGCATTTCTCCTAAGAGGCACTATTTCCTAGTGGAAACTTCTCGGTCCTCGCAGACCCTTCTTTGGCGTGCTATAGCATTTAGGATCTGCCCCTGTGACTGAAACATTTTGATATGCTTCCAAATGAAGTCTCTGAATCAGCTCTTACTCTTGGGCATATCTGAACCTCCTTAACCTTCACCCCATATTTTTTAGCGGTCCTGTATGAGCCTTTTTCCACAGCCACAGTAGCCACACATGCCCACCATGGGAGCCGGGGGTAGACAGAGCAATGGAGAGGTCAAAGATGACACAAAATGATCCTCTGACAGAATATTTGAAGGCCTGCCTACCTACCCTCAATCTGAAATATTAAAAACAGAAAAGATACTGCAAGTAACTCTATGGAAGTATATTTTCAGAAAATGTGTCAATGATTTTTCTAAATGACACTAGCACTCCCTGTTGGCTAGAACTTAAAAGAGAGAATAACTAATTAAGAAAAATCTGCTTAATTTTTCTTAAATCATCAAGTGTTCATGCTGGCCATCTCAGTTAATTATATATTACATGTAAGTGTGTGTGTGTGTGTGTATAGGCATGACTAATACACACATAGACATACCTTCTTTTTTATCCCAAGTGTTAGCCATTCTTCCTGCAAAGTGGAATTGCAGACGATTTTGATAATTTACATCTTTGTGGTTTTCTCTATTTTCCAAATTTACCACAATGTGTATTACTTTTGTATTAAAAACATAATTTTAAAATGTATTTAAATAAAATAAAGGAGGAAATAGAGACAAATGACAAAGAGAAAGGGAGGAAAAGGGAGAGAAGGAAAAGGAGTGAAGAAATGGACAGAGAGGGGAAGGGGGTGGGGAAAAAGGGGTGTGGTAGTTAGATTCAGTTGTCAACTTGGCCAGGTGAAGGCACCTAGTTCTGTTGCTGTGGACATGAGCCAATGGTACATGAACCTCATCTGTTGCTGATTACATCTGCAGTTGGCTAGGAGGCATGCCTGCTGCAATGAATGACGTTTGACTTAATTGGCTGTGCTTAAATGAGAGAGCACAAGGTAGCGCAGCTCAAGCAGCTCAGCATACCTCATCTCAGCACTTGCAGCTCAGCCCAGGCCTTTGGAAGTGCAGTAAAGGAATTACCCTGGGGAAAGTTGTTGGAACCCAGAGGCCTGGAGAGAAGGCCAGCAGAGATCACCCTGTGCCTTCCCACATAAGAAAGAACCCCAGATGAAAGTAGCTGCCTTTCCACTGAAGAACTAATGAAATAAATCCCCTTTTATTAAAAGCCAATCCGTCTGTGGTGTGTTACACTCAGGCAGCTAGCAAACTAGAACAAGGGGTAAGAGCTGCTATCTCATAGCTACCCCTTATACAAAAGGAAGTGGCCATAAAAGTCCTCTTAGATGGCTTATAGAAAGCATATGGAAAACCCAATAATGTACTCACATGGTCATACAACCCCTCTCCTACATTGAAGTTATTTCCCCCCGGAAGGAATGGCAACACTGCATACAATAAGGAATGGTAGCACTGCATACAATAAGGTCATTTCTGCTCTACACTCAGTCACAAAAAATGCTGTGTAGATTCTTCTAATATTGCCTGACTAAGGTTCGGCTAGAGACTTTTCTCGACGATGGTTTTAGTGCTGCTTTTCCAGCTCAAATGAGAAGGTCAAAGGTAATCATTGTAAAAAGAACAAAATTAATAATCAAGCTCTACATCATTTCTCCCTACCAGGATGGCACATGGGAAATATTCTGAGGCCCCTGGAAACAGATTCTTGAAATGACATAACCTTGATCAGCTGACTAAGACACAGCATTGCTTAGGAGAAAACAGAACACTCTGAAAATCCAATTCACAGATAGGTTCTTCAGGTTTAAAAAATACATATTTATTTATTGTTAGAACCCTCATTCTGTGTCATGACCTTCTGCTTCCAGCCTAGCTACCTCCACATAAAAGACAGATTCACATTCCAAGGAAATGGCACGGACAGACTCACCACTCCCCAAAACCAGACCCCAGGGTTGAGCACCGTGTTACGTTGATTGATGGCCTTGGTCACTCTGTCTTACAGGTTGTGACCATTCAAAACTTCAAAGTGAGTGACGTCAAACACAACAAGCTGTCCTGGTCAATGAAGCAAAGAGACAGACTGGGAAACCAACCATCTGTCAAAAGAAGAAAATGTTCTGCCCAAACTAATCTGTCAGGTTTTCAAACCTTCTGACACATTTCATATCCAGTGCATGAGACAGTAGCTGTGATGAATGCAGACAAAACATTTGATGATGTTTTTTTCTACCTCTAAAAATATTACTTCAAAAATAATCTATGTATATAACACTTTAACTCAGTAATTGCATGTCTTGAGTGTTTATTCTAAGGATAAAATATTAAGGGACTTGTTAGAGCACCATTTATAATTTTAAAAATAGGAAATTAGTTAATAAATTCTGACTAGTTCAAACAATGGAATGTCATGAAATCATTAAAAGTTACATTTTAGAAGATTATCGTATTGGCTTGTCAGTGATGCCAGAATGCACTATACCAGAAATGAGTTGACTTCTTTAAAGGGAATTTAATATGTTGCAAATTTACAGTTTTGCGGCTGTAAAAATGTTCAAACTAAGGCATCCAGAGAAAGATACCTCGACTCAAGAAAGAGCCAATGACGTTTGGGATTTCTCTGTCAAATGGGAAGGCACATGGCGACACCTACTAGGTTTCTCTCCCAGCTTCTGGTTTCAAAAGGCTTCCCTGGGGGCATTTCCTTTCTGCATCTCCAAATTTCTCTGTTTGTGTCAGCTCTGAAGATTTATCCAAAATGGTTTCCTCTTAAAGGGCTCCAGTAAACAGCCCTACCTTGGAATGGGTGGAGGCACAACTCCATGGAAACCACCTAATCAAAAGGTCCCACCCACAATTGAGTGGGTCACATCTCCCTGCAAACAACATAATCAAAAAGATCTCACCCAGAAATATTGAATCAGGATTCAAACATATGGCTTTTCTGGGGTGCACAACAGTTTCAAACTGGCACAATATTTTAGAAGAAAATATTGATAAAATATTATTACATGGAAAAATATTTCCACATTGTATGATAAAATTTTGTATACTGAAAGATATTATCAATACAGATAAGAAATATTTAGATTTTATTACACTATAGACACAGGTATAAGTGTATATATAGTTACATAGAGAAAAAACACAGAAATCATATCATGCAGAACTGTTAATAATAGATGTACCAACAGTGAAATTATGGTTGAGTTAATAGCATGACAATATGTTTTTCTGTTTTCCCAAACATTCCTAAATTAATCTGTAGTATTTAAATAAGAAAAAATATTCAAAATTATAGTCCATGTAAATTTGTATTTCTGCTTATTGGGTGTCAGCTTGCTCTAAGTCTTAAGAAATACAACACTTTTTTCATGTCCATGGTGGCTCGAGCTCCAATGGACTGTGAAATCAGGGTCCTATATAGATAAAATATTAGCAGCCATCTATCTGGAGTTACAAAGCAGGTAAGAGAGGAAGCCATCAGTAATTTAAAGGTGTCACATAAAAATTCCTTGGGCTGACAGTTTTTCTGAAAATTATAATGCTCAAATAAATCTAAACTGTCAGTTACTATTAACAATCAAATACCTCTTATCATTTTTTGATTAAAGATGGAATCATCTTCCAGGAAGATGATTTCCAGCAGGCATGGATTTAAAGGGACAGAAAAGAGAAAAATTAAAGTGTGGAGATGGAAATTTCCTCAATGCTCAGAGAATCCATCTTTACTCCTCCACCTCAATGAGCCCTGTCAGAAACTGAAATGGATGAAAAAGCTCAGAGTAATGTTTTCCCAATATATTTAAGGGTAAATTGGAAAATGTACAGCTATGGGAATAACTTGTCCTACTTTTAATTATAACCATGAAGCAATAAAGATTTTCCTTGGCCAGAGAACAACTTTAAAAGCCTTTGACAAAAGCCAAAGAAATTTTCATGTTCTGCTAATGAGAACTGTATTTATAAGCCTCTAAAATTTAGACTCTGGATTTCTTTATGTTGACATTTTTTTTTTAAGAATTACCAGTTATTCTACATTCATGTACCCTATTCCAGACCTTTCTCTTCCTTGTTCTATCTTCCTCTGTTTCTTGGGAAGCTGATCCATATATAAGACAATGCCAGGGCTCTCTTACGGCCAAGTTGTTCCCAGCTGGTTTCAGTCAATGAATAGCATCACCAGAAGAAACGAAGACAGAAGGAGAAAGAGATCAGAGTATTTATGCCTGTTCCCCCTTGTACTATGTTTCTGAATTACCATGATTACATCCTCTTCTATTACGGCCCTTCATCCACAGCATCAGCTCTTTTTGGGTTCCAGTAAAACTAGGTCTTCCCTTTGCCTTTGTGTTTTAAGATTGTTAATAGTCATATTTTAGTGCCAGCCTCTGGGGATCTAGACACGTCTCTAGGGAGAGAAAATGTATGTGCTAAGTAATTGGAAGATCTTGATAATTTATGTCTGTAGAAATATTAGAAACACTGAGGAAATAGATTCTAAGAATATTAGACTAAGGAGGACATTGCATAAATTTCGATAGGAATAATACAATACTATCACAAGAATTGGGATTTATTATATTGCTCAAATAGTTGGGAGCTGTTATCATAGTTTGTTTGGCTGATTAATTAAAGCCTAGATTCAATGGTGGCCTGAGTTGAGATGTGGGTTGTTTTCTTTTTTTGTTATATTATTAAAAAAATGAATCAGGGGGCTAAAGTAGATACAAATGTGGGAGTGTGTCTCTCAAGGACAACGTGCTTAGCTATCTCCGAAACTTAATCCACAGCAAAGCAAAAAGAAACACATTGGTGAGGGAACCTCCAGCATCCTTGAAGAGTTTCAAATGGCTGTCCAGCATGTAGACTTCAGATGATGATGAGAGATTTTTCCATTGACTTGTGCTTTCTGATTTCAAGGGGAATAACGAGACCCCAAAGTAGCAGAGACCCTATTGTGAGGCTTAACTTTCAGAGACAATGTTGTCCAATTACCATAATATAGCACAGAAATGGAGTGGCAATCAGACTGTATTGACACTTAGAAATCTGTAAAGGTTGATTAGTGGCCTTCTATGAAAGAAGAAAATGGGTGTCCTACCAAGGTATTGCTTGATTAATACAATCCAGAAATCACTGTCTGGAGGCAAGAAAAGAAAAAACTGACTGAGATGCTGATATGAATTCACGGCCTCTCAGAAAACTCCTAGACTTAAGCCAGTCCACAGATCCTGAGCCCTTGATTGAGGAGATAGGCAGGGAACATTTAGAGAAGGATCCTAAAACATGGCCTCAATCTTCTCCACTTCTTTCCCAGAAAAACCTATGGCCATTTAAAAGGGTAACTCACATCTTCAAAAGATTATTAGGTATTGGCTCTGAATTAACACAAATCCCTAAGGACACAAATGACACTGGTGGAATGGTTAGAGTTGGGGGTTATGGAAAGGTAGTCAATAAATAGAGTCTTGGTCTGAATTAGTCTCATCATGGGTCCTGTAGGTTCACAAGTCCATCCTGTGGTTATTTTCCTATGTTCTTCATGTATAATTAAAATAAACAGACTTGGTGATTGGCATAATTCTCATACTGATCCCCTTATCTACAGAACAAGGGTTACTGTAATGGGAAGGGCCAAGGGGAAGCATCCCACCTCAGGACAAAATGGTCAACTAAAAGCAATACCGCATTTCTGGGAAAATAGCAGAGCTTAGTTTTACCATTAAGAACTTTAAAGATGCAAGAGTACTGAAGCCAAGTAGCAGTTTGAGAATGTGTATGAATTATAAACTTGATTAATTAAGTGGTGAGACCAATCACAGCCATGATGATGAATATAGTGTATTTATTAAGAAGACCAACACGACTTCTAGTACCGGGTATACAACTGTTGACTTGGAAAACATTTTTTCCAACCCTAATTAGTCAGAATAATTAGAAGCAGTTTGCCTTCAACTGGCAGGAAGAACACTACATCTTTATCGGCCAAGCAGAAGACTGACAACTCTCCTCTTTTGTCGATATATATAGTTGGCAGAGACTTGATCACCTGACCCATTATGTTGATGAAACTATGTGAATAGCAACAGGAAACACCAAATAGCCTAGTTACATTGGTGTAAGAATGAGAAAGATTAATCCCATGAAATTGAAGAGAATGCCTCATTGGTTAAATCTCTAGAGATGCAGTGGTCCGAGTAATAGCAGCTTATATCTTATAAAGTGGAACAGAGTTACTGCACCTAACACTAAAGCCCATGACAACAAAAAAAAAAAGTAAAATGCTTGGAATGCCCCTTGGGATTTTGGAGGCAGCATACACAGCATTTAGGTATGATGCATTTTCTGTAAAATCCATAAGGTTGACAGTTTCAAATGGAGCTCAGAGCAAGATAGGTTTCCCCAACAGGTCTAGGCTGTGGAACAAGCTACCCTGCCATTTATTCTTTATGATCCAGGGTAATCAATGATAACTGAAGGATCTGTAGCCAGAAGGAATGCTCTAAAAGGCTATAGAGAACCACAGTCTTAGAATCGGGGCCAAGACATTTGGGTTTTGGAAGAGTCTCACTCTTCTGCTGGCAACTATTCTCCATTTCAGAAGCATCTCTGTGCTTGCTAAGTTCAGAACATGGAATATCATCATACATGAGGTATATTCTGTCTAGCAAATCATGATCTTGGATATGCATAGAATAATTTCCCACTACTAAGAAGCAGAGAGAATAGTGAAATGTCCATAATCAAAGACTCAGTTAAGGTGCCAGCCAAGAGACCACATTCCATAAGTTTGGGGGTGCTTTCAACAAGAATGTGATATATTCCTTAAATCAGTGAGTGAAATTATATTTTCTCTTCCTTTCATAGTCAGAATACACAAATCTAGAAACCAATGGGTAGAGCTAGAAGCTTGATTTTCACTAGTGGTTCTAACTCTTTGAAGAATTTTTTGCTTTCCATCCCTGGAATCTTTTAGTTCAACCAATCTGGAAGTCCTAATTCCCAAAGGAGTAGTTCCCAAAGGGGACAAAGACATTATTACACTGAACTGGAAACTGAGATTGCCACTTAACAATTTTGGGTTCTTAATACCACCAAACTGACACATAGACACAAGAGTTACTAAAGTGGTTAGGGAGGAGGGGTGAGTGATTGATCCTGATTATTGAGGGTGAATTGAGTTGTTGCTATAAAATAGTGGCCATAGGATTGGGCACTGTTAATACTCTTATGTTTACCTATACCGAAGGTCAGTGGAGAAG
Organism: Myrmecophaga tridactyla; assembly: GCA_004026745.1. Classification (NCBI taxonomy): domain Eukaryota; kingdom Metazoa; phylum Chordata; class Mammalia; order Pilosa; family Myrmecophagidae; genus Myrmecophaga; species Myrmecophaga tridactyla. The sequence goes on along the minus strand of PVIY010016084.1, from coordinate 14,232 downwards.
TGCAGCATCCAATAATTATAGAACCACTAGTTACTTAGATCTTCTGGAATGATCTTTATCTACAGATAAAGAATACTTGTCAGTTAAGGTTCAGACAGAAGATAAGGGAATATGAATATGTATTGAAAGAAGGAAGTTATGTCTATCAAGGCTAGCCTCTTGTTAACAAAAGAGGTGGGAAATAAAGCAACATAAATATCGTTAAATTACTTCTCCTCCTTTTCTTTATATGAATTGTACTAATGGTAGCTGTTATTTAAGGTCCAAGGTGCAAGCATAACTGAAGAATATCACCCTGCGATGCTTATTTCTGAATAAGATGATAGTTTCATTATCTAAATGAAGGGCAAAAATAGAAACTGAGGATAAATAGAGTAGAATATGCTGATTATCCTCTGTTTGTTCCAAAACCACACCATTGAATTCATTGTCCATCTTTCTCTTCCCTGCTCAGTGTCAAAGGATTCTGGAATCTACAGACAGTTTCACTGGGCTCCCTTGCAGTTCGACTTCCAGTTGGTTTCAGCTAGGGAGGCACCAGCAGAAGGGAGAGTAGGAAGAAAATGAGATCAGGTTATACTTGCCGGCTTAATTCCTGCTCTCACATCAGAGCTCCACAATAGCTATGCCCGCTCACAGATACAGATTCACCTATGGCCCTTCTCTATGAGCCCAGATCTCACCAGGTATTTATAACACTAACAGTCTCCCATTGTCCCTTTAGTCCAAGAATGATAATGGCTCCACACTATTGCTAGACTCTAAATTCCTCAACATCACTTGTCTATTCCCATAATCCGGCCCACAATTCTATAAGTAGCTTCCTCATTAAAGCCATTAGGGGTGACTCTGGTTTTCTTTGGGACCCTAACTTACCCAGATGGCTTCCAAAATGAAACCAACCTTTAACTCAAATGTAGATGTTGTTGATATCTGACATCCAAAAATACTGAATGAACACTCACATTGATCTTGCAGCTTTAAAAAGCTAACATAAAACTTCAGTTGTTCAGCTATGCTTATAAACTTTCTAATAGCTGCCTAAAAGTGTGTGGGGGGGGGACCAATTATCTGGACTTTTCATCTACACAGTGCCAAGCAATTGATCAAGCTGACTTTATTCCTGGATTGATTGTTCATTTTTAGTTGTAAATGGACACAGCATAGCATTTATCTTTAAGTTTCATCTATATATCTAAAACGTAAAAGTCTACTCCACAAGGTAAATATTCTGAATGTGGATAAACAGCTTAAACATTGGGAAAAACACACTTTGTAGAAGATTGAAAGAGAGTAATATGAAATCCCTGCTCTTAAAGAACTCACAGTTTCATAGTAGGCAATAAACAATTGATCAAAGACTATATAAAAATGACCTAAAGCAAATGCAGATTAAGACTGTACAAATGTTAAGAGACATGGACTAATATTATTAGTGACTAAAACTACTATGTCCCAGAGACTGTTTTAGACAGTAAAAATCACCAATGGGGACAAAACAAAGTCCTTGTCCTCATGGAACCTGCCTCCTTATAGAGGAGACAAGAAACATCTAAAAATCAATCAGTTAATCAATAAAATAGTTACTTTTATGGTAAATGTTATGAAAGAAAATAAACATCTGCCATGGTGGAGAAAAATCAGAGAAAGTTACTTTAGATGGTGTGGTTAGGAAGAAAACATCTCTGAGAAAGTTTTGCCTGTGTAAACATATATGTACATATACATAGGGTCTGGAGACCCCAAGATCACCATGAGGTTCATCGACTCACTAGACGGACACAGAGCTCAGAAAAGCTGAGCATGGTTGCAGTTTATTCCACTGAAAAGGTGCAAATTAAAATCAGCAAATGAAATAGGTTCATAGGGCAGAGTCTAAGAGAGACCAGGCACAAACTTTTAGTTGTCTTCTCCCAGTGGAGCTGTACAGGTAGCTCTTAATTCTCCTAGCAATGGTATGGGACAATGTGTATGATGTACTGCCAACCAGGGAGATTCAAATGAGCCTTGGTGTCCAGAGTTTTTATTTAGGATCAGTCATGTAGACGTGGAGTACCTGTGCAACTGATTTTTAGCTACTCAGTTTCCAGCTCCCCTGTGCCAGCCCCTGCCAGAAGTCAAAATGACACAATAGGCTCAGGGCTCCCAATGAATAGAGATACTCTGATCAAGCAGGATGTTCAAGGGCTAAGAGGAGTCAAGGGCCAGTCCTTTCTTTGAGATGAGCAGATAATTTGATACAAGTGTGCTGAGTTAACCCAATTAGACACACACACACATACCTTAAAGAAATAAATAGATGGCAGCTATTCAAAGAGCCAGGAAAGAATGTTCTCAGGAGACAAAAGAGTCACTGAAATGACCCTGAGGCAATACAAGGAAAGGAGAGAACACTGGGATAACCATAGATTAAAGAGTAGGAGGGGAGGCTGGTGTGAGATGAGGTTGGAGGGGTGGGATGGGGCCAGATGACAAGGCTTTAGAAGTCACAGTAAGGATGTTGGACATGATTCCATGTGTAACTGAAGAGTTTGTAGAAGGGCACTGCTGTGATATATGTTTGTAAATAGTGACTACAGCTAATCAGGGAATGCCATTTATAATGTGCTCAGATAGGCTTCTTGATCATTTCTATTTTATTAGAGTGGTATCTTGTTGGAACTAATAAAATTGCCATTGACTTTACCACATAGCGTGGCTGACAAGTAATTCATACCAAGACGAATAGTTTGCAAGCTGCCAGAATATACCAGAACTAGAATAGCTTTTGAAAAGGGGAATTTAATAAAATTGCAAGTTTGCAATCCTCAGGAAGTAAAAGTGTCCAAATTAAGGCACCAGCAAGAGGTTACCTTCACTTAAGAAAGGCCAATGGGTCAGGAGCATCTCTGTCAGCTGGGTAGTCACATGGCTGTTCCTTGCTCCTGGGCTCCATTGCCTTCAGCTTCTGTTCCTGTGGGGATTTTGCACTTTGCTTCTCTGGGGCTGGCTTTCATCTCTTGGCTTCTCTTGACTCTCTTCAGGTTCTGACTTGCTTAACATCTCATGGCGATGTCTGCTGAACTCCAAGAATCTCCAAACATCCATGTCTCTGTTCTCTGAAGCAATTGTTCTCTAAGCATCTACATCTGCTCCCTCTGTTAGCTCTGAGGTTTCTGTCATTTCTCTCTCCCTCCAAAATGCTTCCTCTTTTAAAGAATTTCAGTAAACTAATCAAGACCCACCCATTCTTGGTCACATCTCCATCTAATCAAAGGATCACACACACAACTGGGTATGCCACATCTCCATGGAGATAATCTAATCAAGGGTTTCCAACCTACAGTATTGAATCAGGAAAAGAAATGGCTGCTCTCAACAGATTGGATCAGGATTAAAACATGGCTTTTCTGGGGTACATAATACTTTCAAACCAGCACAAAAAGGAAAATCAACTTTGCCATTTTTCTTATTTTTCATTTAATCTTGAACTATTTGTGTAGATCTTCAACTATTATTTTTGTGGGATTTTTTTAGACATTTGTATATTTTGTGAGGGTTAATTTAGATAAAAGTAATCAATATAACTGGCAAATCCATTTGATGGGTCCTAAGTAAACTGCCATAAATCTCTATTTACCAAAAACAAATGGAATGACAACTTGTGACAAACTTTCCAACATGCAGGCTATGAGGGAGAATGTCAGTGCCATTTTCTATATGAGACCTTAATAATGGTTAATTTAATTTTGCTTAAATAAAACAATTAGAAATAGAAATTCCAATATATTCTACCCCTAACTCAATGGATCATCTCACATGCCCATAGAATGTACACACTCCACTCGAGAGAAGACTGGCTTGAAAGACAAGGTTCCTCAGTGGCAGGGAGTTAATAAGTAGGTTGAAAAATTGAACACCCTGGGTTCCATTTCCAAATCTTCTAGGAAAAAGCCAGTAATCCTGGAGAAACTGAGCAATAAACTCCCTTCACCAATCATCCTAAACCTTTTCCAAATCCTCAGAGTTTAGGGCACAAAATAAAAAGCCCGCCTTCCATCTCTGTCTTTTCCAGGTGGTAGCACAAATCCATGCTAAAGCAAAAATGTAATACGATGTTCAGCTAACAATTCTTTATTTATCAGAGCTGCACTGGAGGGCCAAAAGAACAAAATCTCACTTTCTGAGTTACCTAGCTAATGAAAAGGAATGATGGCTTATGACTGGGTTCAGTAATCTATGAATTAAACCCTAGAGAGAAATTTATGTGCATGAACATTCTCTTAAATGCAGTCCTTGCATTCAAAGATGAGCCACTGGATGACCCATACTCCAAAGTAATCAGTTCCCTATAGCTACACCATTTGTATAACAAAAATAGTGGTATTTTATGATGGCCTCTTAGGTAATAAGCCCTGAGCTTGCTGGGATTTCCCTGGGGAACAGGGGAGAAGAAGGGGTGCCGCACAAGATTAAGAAATGACAGACCCAAGAAGTTAGTTAAGTGGGGTCTGGGAACTCAAGCTCATCAGGAGCAAGAGTGCCTAATAAACTGACATCCACAAATTTATTCGAATAAACCGAAATCCACATATTTGTTGTGTTCTTACAAGGGAACTGCTTTAGGGAGTGTAATCAAAGCACGATTATTGTTGAATATCTGTCATGCCTGCAAAGCTACAAAGTTTGGTTCACAGTTCCTGTCCCAAGAACTGTTTATTATTTATCAGACTGCTTTCTGTTCTGGTCTTTTCGGGCTCTTGAGTTGGTGTCCTTGAGAGCATTTGCTTCAGCAGTTGACCACATTAGCAGGGCATGATGTGCGTATGCCCAGTGTCCTCAGTCAGCCCTGAGAACACCAGTTTCTGCAGTTCCCTGCCTGAAACTGCTCAGGCAGAATGTTTCTACAGTAAGGCCAGATTAGATAAGGTGCAGCCCAGGCCTCACCTCATTCCACAGATACCAGGGGGCTTTGCCTGTACAGGTACTCTGACATGGCTTTGCCAGAAGTCAGAGGCCTGTTTCATGAAAACCTGACCTGGGCTCTAACATAAGCTCATGCTTTAGATAAACAATCTCTAATTCTCATTACACTCCTGCAAGTTATGATTATATTATTTTATGCTGATTAAGGAGTCAAGGTTCAAAGGGTTGAAGTGAATGGTCCAAGGTCATTATAGAATTAAATATATATTTGTGAATGTTTATTAGTTGTTAATATTTAGGGTTTTTTTTAATGAAAAAAAGGAATATCAAAAGCGTATATCATGGGTGCACAGTTGGTTCAGTGGTAGAATGCTCACCTTCCATGTGGGAGACCCAAGTTCGATTCCCAGACCAGGCACCCAAAAAAAATTTTTTTAAGTGTATCTCATGTCAAACATTACAAATTCAAGCAAAGATTGGTTTAAGGACCAGTCTGATATCAAACAGCAAGAATTCCCATTGGAATTGAGCCTTCTGTTCCCCGTGGAGCGCCATTCTACATACTACAAAATAATTCTCGATGAGATCAGAAGCTTTGTGTTGCGGCTCTTAGCCAGAGTCTCAGTATTCAATCTCATTCTCTATTTCGTCACTTGAAAAGAACAAAATATCAGAAGGCCTGTCTAGGCCTTTGACAAATGTTGTGAACAGCATCACAGACTGGAGTCAAAGACAAGATGCAGTAAAGCATGAGACATCACAAAGTGTGTGTGTGTGAGGCACTGTGGAAAGCAATGCAATGAAGTGGAAATGGCACAAACAGACCATTCCTGACACTTGTTGGCTGTGTGATCTTAGCAAGTTGTTTCGTTTCCCTGAGCCTCAGTTTTCTCATCTGAGTGAGGGAAATAATGACACCTGTAATTTAGCTTTGATGTCAGGATTAAATGAAATGAAGAACCAGCATCATACAGCAGTTAGGAAACTGGGCTCTGGAGATAAACTACACAGACTCATACACCAACTCTAACTCTTTTGAGCTATATGATCCTGGGCAGATTACTTTACGTCTTGCTTAAGTTCCTGCATCTTTAAACTGGATCATGGTATTATGTTTACATGAATCGACAAAGGAAAATTCCTCTAGCAGTGCCCTACACATTGCAAATGTTCAATAAACATAAGCCACGATGATGTGGAGGTAATCTTAACTAAGCTTAGGAATAATAACTACCATGTGGGAAGTATCCAGAATATAAGAGGAGTTCAATATACGTACGTCTTCCCATAATTCAATGATCCATACCCATAATCTCCTTTTATGATTAAGACTCCAATAAAAGGGGTGCAAGGGTAGTTAGTTCACTGGTAGAATTCTCATCTGCCATGTGGGAGACCCGGGTTCGATACCCGGCCCATGCATGTCCCAAACAAACAAACCAAAGAAACAAAAATTAAACAAACAGTGCTGCAATAACGGGATACTCATATGGAAAAAGAATGAAATGTGACCCCACCATACAGCATACAAATAAAAAAAAAAGACTCCAATAAAGCTAAAATGGTAGCGCACATACACAAAATTGTGAAGACATCCATACAGAAGGTATAGCTCCCTCAAACTTACTTGTATCTGGATATAAGAAATAATCTGATTTATTTACATTTATTCAGGGACTACCAATGCCTTAAACTAGCTTATCTCAAACTTAACCAAAAATAATCCAACTACTTTGTTTTGTGGCTCACAGTTCATAGAAGTCCATTCAATGCTTTTGCAGTAAAGTTCTGTCCTAAATAATAAAAACACTTCAGGAGCTAAAACACCATCTGGCATTTTTATAGGGTTTGATGATGGGTGAGAAAGACCTGTCCAGACAAACCCATGAAAAATCAGTATTATATTAAACTCAATTGCTTTCCTACACTACCCGCAGATACCACAGGGAGAAGGAACTGACAGGTCTATGTAACATGATTTAAGCATCCAAAAGGCTGTTTGCTTTGCCATGACACATAAATTTTTTGGCAAATTTACATTAGTTCTTCATGTTGTCATATTTTTCAGAGAAAACAACAAAATAATTGAACCAAACAATATTTCTCACATATTTACACACACACACATTTTCTGTCTTCTCTCATGTACTTATGTTTGCATACTTGCAAGAGCCCATTACTACTTCCAAACATAATACTGAGAACTTGTATCTCTGGAATAAATCACTGGAGAAGAGAAAATCCCTTTTAGTAGTAGGGCCTAAAAAAGCTAAAGTAAATTCATGCTTATCTGCTCAGAAAAACAATATTTATGTCTATCTGGTTAATATCTAAAGTACTTGCTTTTCTTTTCTTTCTAAACCAGGAAGGCAAAGGCCAAACATCAGCACAAAGTTAAGGATGGGAGTACAGTCCAAGGAGAATGATCAGGGTTTATTATTTAGAGACACTGAAATCCTGCCAGCTTAAAACACAGAAGTTAGGAAAACATATCAAAATCAAACCCAGGGCCCACGTGGATGTCTGAAAAAGAACGAGGTGAGAGCTAATCCAGGGTAGCTCGTAGAATGAGACTTGTTAGAACTGAAGGCACCTATCTCATCTGTCTAGAGCTGTTATAATGAACATCATTCACAGCAAAGCATCACACTAACACAAAATATGTATGGGGGAAACTGTCTTGGGGGGATGGGGTTATTTGGGACCCCTGCATACATGTATGATTTTTCCATAAACTTCAACAAAAGAAGAAGAAGCCATTCTCTGCACCCAGAGCTGGAAAGCAGTTTGTCACTTCACCCACACCTACATTTGTACCAAAATAAATACTGGGGGGAAACAAGACAAGTAGTGCACAAATATTATGTTAATTCTTCAAGGATCAGGCCCATTCGAAGTGTTGGACAAAATTGACTTAATTCTTGACTTAATTAATATCTATAAAATCAGTTGATGTACACCCACAAATAAAATTAAAAAAGACATCATTAACTTTAAGGAACTCAAAATGAGTTGTTGGAAATCCACAGCCTTCTAACCCTAACCCTCTGCCTCAGAGGCCTTTTGAACAATAGTGGCTCCAGAGTCTCTACATAAGAAGGGTTTAATGGCACCATCCTGGCTTAATGAGGAGGCTGTGTGATTCTTTAAAGTGCATTTATTTACCCTTTCCATAGTATTTCAGTTTGCTAAAGCTGCTGGAATGCTTTATACCAGAAATGGATTGGCCTCTTCAAAAGGGGATTTATTAGATTACCAATTTACAGCTCTAGGGCCATGAAAATGACCAAATTAAGGCATCAACAAGAGGATACCTTCACTCAAGAAAGGCCAATCATGTCCCGGGTTTCTCTGTCACATGGGAAGGCACATGGTGACATCTCCAGGCCTTTCTTTCCCAGCTTCTGGTTTCAAACAGCTCTCTCGGTTTCTGGCGTCTTCTGGGGCAATTCCCCTTCCATCTCCAAATGTCTGTCACTTGGTTTCATCTCTCTTCCCTCTGTGTCAGCTCTGAGCTCTCTGTGCTTTCTGGCTTTTGCCCTCTTTATAGAGGACCTCAGTAAAGGGATTAAAACCCACCTTCAATGGGCAGGGCCACATCTCCATGGAGACAACCTAATCAAAAGATCCCACCAAAAATAGGTCTGCACCCACAAGATTGGATCAAAAGAGCATGGCTTTTCTGGAGTACATAATAATTTCAAACCAGCACACATAGGAGTGTACATTTATTTGGGGTGTCTTTAAATGAATTTCTATGGCATGCATAGTGTTTTTAATTTTTTAAATGTTATGTTCATTTGAGGTGCTTGCAGTACCAATGGAGACTACTGGGAAGCAAAGCCTTCCCCTTCAGGCTAACCCTTGGGATGACTACAGCTTCTCGAATACCTAATGTTCACAGCATGCATTTCCAGAGGCCTTCTTCCATTCCAGGTGCTGTTCAAGGTGTGGTCATAGAACGGTCAACTCTTAATCCACTCAAGGAGATCAAAGACATGTAAGGCTGGCTAATAAAAAAGTAAATAGTGGTTCCAGGAAGATGGCCAAATAGGGTAGATCAAGTTCAACTCTGCTCCAAGGAAAAGTTAGAAAATGCACAGGAGGGCAACCAAGATTCACTACTGCAGCTGGCCTGGGAGAGTCTTCTGTACCACATAGGGCAGCCCTGGTTGCAGAGGACTAGAGCCCACAGGAGTGCACAGATGGGAAGATGAGCACTAGGAAGTAAGCTAAGCCGCATTCCTTGAACACGCTACCATCATCAGTGCAGCCCCATGACCCGCGACTCACCCCACACCCCATGCACCTGAACTCCATCACCTGCCCCTATTCTCGGTGCTCTAAGTGCCCCCGCCCCACCAACCCCCAGCGCTTGTACCCACCCCACACCACTACCCCAAGTGCAGCCCAGTGCACCTCTCCTGCACACCTCCTGAGCACTTCTGCTGCTCTGCGCTCCCTGCAGGCTGTCGCCAGTGCATAAAGGCTGTGTGAGCTAACCTCCATAAACAGGCTCCACCCGCTCCTGACCCATAGTGTTGTGCAGCCTCGCCCCGCCCCCACCCTGAGCTCTGCACATCAGTTTACAGCATTCCTAGACCCACGCCTGCACACAGCCCCTAATCATGTACTTCAGCTCTGAGAACATCGGTATACGCACTCCTAGACTTACACATGTGCACAGCCCTCAGTCATGCTCTGCAGCTCATGAAGGCATAACGCCAACCCACTTCCATAGCTCTCCGCATGCACTCAAAGGGTCCCATGCCCTAGACTAGTGTACATGAGGGTTATGGCCCTCAGACCTGTGCACTCCCAGAGCTACATCTCACCTGGCCACTGGGTGCCCACATTCATGAGCACCAGCATAACATCCCCAACCTGCACCTATACCTGCACTGCAACATATCACCACTCTGTTGTGCACCACTCTGTACCCTGCTTCCTGCTACACATCCACCAGCAAATGCAAGACTTTAGACTATTGAAGGAAATCAACTCCCAAAATAAATCAATCAAGATATTTGCATGTGACAAAAACAACAGAAGACACTAAGCGTATCACATGCAGACAAATATAGCCCAGTCTAATGACCAAATTAAAACATTAGAAGAGACACAGATGTTGGAATAACTAATCAAAGATGTTCATATAACTACTAAAAAAATAAGTAGGATGGCTAATGACATAAAGGAGCTCAAGAAGACAGTAGAAGAATATAAAGAGGAATATGAAAGAATAAATAGAAAAATAGCACATGTCACAGAGATTAAAGATTCTGCTGAACAAATAAAAAACATACTAGAAGCACACAACAGCAGATTTGAAGAGACAGAAGAAAGAATAGAGGACAGTGATAACTGACTTCAAATACTCAAGACAGCAAATGGCAAAAAATAGATGGAAAAATTTGAATCGGATCTCAGGAAAATGATCGCTAAAACAAAGTGCACAAATATAAGGATCATTGGTGTCCCAGAAGGAGAATAGTGGAATAAAGAGCTAGGAAGAGTAATAGAGGATATAATGGGGGAGATTTCCCAACCCTTACAAAGGGCATAAATATACAAGCCAAAGAAGCCCAATGAACTCCAAACAGGATAAATCTAAATAGGAGTTCCCTAAGACACATACTAATCAGTCTGTCAAATGTTGAACAGAAGCTGAAAATTCTGAAATTGGCAAGAGAAAAACAATCTACTCAACCAAGGAGGCAAGAATATGATATATTTAAGATCCTGAAAGAGAAAGACTTCCAGCCAAGAATTCTGTACCCAGCCAAATTGACCTTCAAAACTGAGGAAGAGATTAAAATTTTCACAGATAAATCCTGAAGAATTTGTCAACAAGAGACTGGCCCTACAAGAAATACTAAAGGGAGTTCTGCCAGTTGAAAAAAATAAAAAAAGGAGAGGGAGATCTGGAGGAGGGCACAGAATTGAAGAGAACTAGTTAGGGTAACTTAAAGGATAAGAAGAAGAAGAGGGAAAAGAATATGTACTTCTGACAAATAAAATCCAAAAGATATGATGATGCATTCAAGAATAACTCTGAATGTTAATGGACTAAACTTACCAATTAAAAGATACAAATTGGCAGAATGGATTAAGAAACATAATCCAGCTATACACTGCTTACAAGAGACTCATTTTAGACACAAGGATACAAATAGATTAAAAGTGAAAGGATGGAAAAAGATTTTCCATGCAAGTTCTAAACAAAAGAAAGCAGGAGTAGCTATACTAATATCAAACAAAATAGACTCTAAATGTTAAGACATCATAAGAGACAAAGAAGGACACTATATATTAATTAAAGGGACAATTCACCAAGAAGACATAACAATCATAAATAGGCTCCCAATCAAGGAGCTCCAAAGTACAGGAGACAGACACTGGCAAAACTGAAGGGAGTGATAGATGTTTCAACAATAATAGTAGGAGACTTCAATACACCACTCTCCTCTATAGATAGAACAACCAGACAGAAGATCAACAAGAAAACAGAGAAGTTAAACAACTTGATAAATGAATTAGATCTAACAGACATATATAGGTCATTGTACCCCAAAACACAAGGATATAATACATTCTTCTCTAGTGCTCATGGAACATTCTCCAGCATAGATCATATGCTGGAGCACAAAACAGGTCTTTATATATTTTAAAACACTGAAATTATTCAAAACACTTTCTCTGATCACAATAGGATGAGCTGGATTTCAATAACCAACAAAGAATGAGAACATTCACAAATACATGGAGATTAAATAACACACTCTTAAACAACCAATGGGTCAAAGAAGAAATTGCTAGAGAAATCAATAGCTATCTGGAGATGAATGAAAATGAGAATACAACTTATCAGAACTTGTGGGATATGGCCAAAGCTGTGCTGAGAGGAAAATTCATTGCCCTAAATGCCTATATTAAAAAACAAAAAAGAACAAAAATCAAGGACTTAACTGCTCACCTGGAGGAACTTGAGAAAGAACAGCAAACTAAACCCAAAGGAAATAGAAGAAAAGAAATAACAAAGATTTAAGCAGAGTTAAATGAAAGGAAGAATAAAAAAACAATAGAAGAATCAATAAAACCAAAAGTGGTTCTCTGAGAAAATCAATCAAGTTGATGAGCCACTAGCAAAACTGAAAAAGAAAAAAAGAGAGAGGATGCAAATAAACAAAATCAGAAATTAGAAGGGATGAGTTACCACAGACCCTGAAGAAATAAAAGAAATCATAAGAGGACAATATGAACAACTATATGCCAACAAACTAGACAACTTAGATGAAATGGACAGATTCCTGGACATGCATAAACAAGCTACACTGACTCAGGAAGAAATAGAAGATCTCAACAAACCAATCACAAGTAAAGAGATTCAATCAGTCATCAAAAATCTTCCTACAAAGAAAAGCGCAGGGCCAGATGGCTTCACAGGGAAATTTTATCAAACATTCCAAAAAGAGTTAACACCAATTCTGCTCAAACTTTCCAAGAATTGAGGAAAAAGGAACTCTATCTAACTCATTTTATGAAGCTAAAATTTTAATACCAAAACTGAGTAAGGATGCTATAAGAAAGGAAAACTACAGGCCAATCTCTCTAATGAATATAGATTAATTCTCAACAAAATCTTAGCAAATTGAATCCAACAACATATTAAAAGAATTATTCACCATGACCAAGTGGAGTTTATACCAGGAATGCAAGGATGTTTCAACACAAGAAGATCAATTAATGTAATATAGCACATTAACAAATCAGAAGGGAAAAATCACATGATCATCTCGATTGAGGCTGAAAAACCATTTGACAAAATTCAGCATCCTTTTCTGATAAAAAACACTCCAAAAGACAAGAATCAAATGAAACTAACTCAATATGATAAAGGGAATATATGAAAAACTGATAGCCAGCATCATACTCAATGGAGAGAGACTGAAACCTTTCCCCTAAGATCAGGAATGGGACAAGGATACACTGTCACCACTATTATTCAACATTGTGCTAGAAGTTCTAGCTAGAGCAATCAGGCAGGACAAAGAAATAAAAGGCATCCAAATTGGAAAGGAAGAAGTACAACTTTCATTATTTGCAGATGACATGATACTATATGGAAGATCATGAGAAATTTACAGACGTTATTTGAGCTAATAAACAAATTCAGTGATTTGGTGGGATATAACATTACTGTGCGAAAATCAGTAATGTTTCTATACACAAGCAACGAACTAACTGAGGAGTCAGTTAAGGAAAAAAATTCCATTCAAAATAGCAACTAAAAGAATGAAGTACTTAGGAATGAAATTAGCTAGGGATGTACAGAAACAGAAAACTACATAACATTGCTAAAAGAAATCAAAGAAGATCTAAATAGGTGAAAAGACCTGCTCATGGATAGGATGGCTAAATACAGTTAAGATGTCAATTCTCCCCAAATTGATCTACAGATTCAACACAGTACCAATCAAAATTCCAACAACCTGCTTTGAAAACTTGGAAAAGTACCAAATCCATCTGGAAGGGAAAGAGACCCTGAATAGCTAAAACCATCCTAAAAAGGAAGAATGAAGTGGGAGAATTAATACTTCCTGACTTTAAACCCTATTAAAAATGAACAATGGTCAAAACAGCATGGTACTGGCACAAAGATAGAAGCATTGACCAATGGAATTGAATCAAGAGTGCAGAAATAGAGAACCAAATCTATGGTCAACAGATTTTTGACAAGGCCCCCAAGTCCTCTGAACTGGGACAAAATAGTCTTTTAAATAACTGGGCATGGAAGAACTGGAAATCAATAGCCAAGAGGATGAAAGAAGGCCCTTATCTTACACCCTATACGAAAATTAACTCAAAGTGGATCAAACACCAAAATATAAGAACTAGCACCATAAAGCTTCTCAAAGAAAATGTAGGGAAATATCTTCAAGACCTACTAATAGGAGGTAGCTTTCTAAACTTTACACCCAAAGCACAAGCAACAAAAAATATATATATATATATATGGGAAATCCTCAAAATCAAATGCTTCTGCACCTCCAAAGGCTTTGTCAAAAAGGTGAAGAGGCAGCCAACTCAATGAGAGAAAATATTTGGAAATCACATATCAGACAAAGGTTTGATAATCTGTATACACAAAGAAATCATACAATTCAACAACAAAAGAACAAACAACCCAATTATAAAATGGGCTAAAGATATGAATAGGCATTTTATTGAAGAGCAAATACAGATGGCTCAAAGCACAAGAATAGATGTTCATTTTCATTGGCTATGGAAATGCAGACAAGACTACAATGAGATACCACCACACAC
>PVIY010016083.1:14404-52541 GCA_004026745.1 Myrmecophaga tridactyla | reverse complement strand
CCAGAGGCCTGGAGAGAAGGCCAGCAGAGATCACCCTGTGCCTTCCCACGTAAAAAAAAAAAAACCTCAGTTGAAAGTTAGCTGCCTTTTCTCTGAAGAACTAACAAAATAAATCCCCTTTTATTAAAAGCCCATCCATCTCTGGTGTGTTGCATTCTGGCATAGCAAAATAGAACAGGTGCTTTATTAAAAAAAATAAAACTTTGTATTTTAGAATAATTTCGATATTTACAGAAAGGTTGAGAAGATAGTACATAGAGTTCCCAGTTCCCTTAATGTTAGTATCTTACGTGACCATGCTACATTTTTTAAAATTAAGGAACCAACATTGGTACATTACTATTAACTGAACTCCAGATTTTTTTCAGGTTTCACAAATGTCCTTTTTCAGTTTCAGAATATTGCATTTGGTGATCATGTCTCCTTAGTCTTCTCTGGATGTCACAGTTTCTCCATCTTACCTTTTGTTTTATGACCTTGACAATTTAGAGGAGTACTTATCAGACTTTTATGGAATATCCCTCATTTTGGGTTTGTTCTGATGTTCTCATAATTAAAATGGATTACATCATTTGGAAAAACACCATGAGAGGTGCCCTTCTCAAGACATCCTATCAGGAGGTACATGACAACATCATGACTTATTACTGGTGGTATTAGCCTGGATCACCTCACCATGGTAGTGTTTGCTGGTTTTCCCACTACCCATATATTGACTCTTTGGAAACAAGTCACTAAATCCTTCCCTCATGAAAAAGGAGGGAAGGTTTAAGCTTCAACTTCTGGAGGGGGAAGAAGCTACATCAATTATCTGAAATTCTTCTATCAAGCAAAATTTCTCTTCTCTCCATTTATTTATTTACTTTATTCATATCAATACATACTCATTTATATTTATTTTGTGTTTATTTTTTTTCTATGCTTTCTATTTCATGGCTCAAATGGTTACAGCTTTGGCCATTGGGAGCTCTTTTAGGTCCCACTCCATCCCCCATCCTTTTCTTTTTTTGATCACCTTATTTTCTGGAACTACAAGATGCTCCAGGGTCATCTTACATTTTTCCTACCTGAGCACTAGAAACAGCCTTTTCTCCAAAGGCACCCTGAAATGGTATTTAGAAACTAAGTGCTAAATATTGATTGTGCACATTGCTACTGGGATATCATTGCATCTAGCCTGTCTCAGGGGACAAAGCTAGGAAATTTATCTTTGAATTTTCTGTTGACATCTCTGTGGGAGGAGGTCTTTAAAATGGCCCTCACTGACCCCTGCTCCTGGTAGCCAGACCCTTGTATAATTCCCTCTTTGGGGGTGGGCTGGACCTAGTGATTTGCTTCTATCAAGATCCTCTTTCTCTTTGACCTCTGACATTCTGACTAGTAAGTGTCTTGGAGAACGTCTATTTGGATCTATTCTCTTTGGGTTACCTGCACTTCTTGGGTCTGTAATTTTGGGTCTTTCATAAGAGTTGGGAAATTTTCAGTGATAATTTCTTCCATTAGTTTTTCTCCTCCTTTTCCCTTCTCTTCTCCTTCTGGGACACCCACAAAACATATATTTGTGTGCTTCATATTATCATTCAGTTCCCTGAGTCCCTGCTCATATTTTTCCATTTTTTTTCCCTATAGTTTCTGTATGTTGTCGGATTTCAGATGTTCCGTCCTCCAGTTCACTAATCCTAACCTCTGTCTCTTGAAATCTACCATTGTAGGTTTCCATTGTTTTTTTCATCTCTTCTCCTGTACCTTTCATCCCCATAAGTTCCGTGATTTGTTTTTTCAGAATTTCCATTTCTTCTTTTTGTTCATTCCTTGCCTTCTTCATATCCTCCCTCAATTCACTGATTTGGTTTTTGATGAGGTTTTCCATGTCTGTTCGTACATTCTGAATTAGTTGTTTCAGCTCTCGTATCTCATTTGAACTATTGGTTTGTTCCTTTGACTGGGCCATATCTTCAATTTTCCCGGTGTGATTTGTTATTTTTTGCTGGTGTCTAGACATTTAATTACCTTAATTAGTTTATTCTGGAGATTACTTTCACTTCTCTTACCTAGGGTTTTCTTGCTAGATGAATTTGTTGTCTATCTGTTCTTTGACCTTCAGTTCAGCTTTTTCCGGACCTCTAGCTTAGGTTTTGTTTAACAGAGGATAATTTTTCAGTTCTAGTTTTCTTGTTTCTTGCCCTGCTTGTATGGTGCCTTTTCCCTCCCCACCCTTAGGAGGGTCTACATAGGTATTATAGACTCCAGCCAGTTTTCCCGGACTAAACTGGCCTCCTATCAGGGGGAAGGGGTCACCTGTGTCAGTTTTCCCTGAGGGTGAGACCCAGCAGGTTAAAAGACTTTCCTGTGAAGTCTCTGGGCTCTGTTTTTCTTATCCTGCCCAGTATGTGGTGCGTCTGCCTGCGGGTCGCACCAGCAAAAGATGTTGCGGCACTTTTAACTTTGGAAGACTCTCCCTGCTGGGGGCGTGGTGGAGACGGAGGAGAGGTTGTAGACTGGTTTTAATGGCTTCAAATTGCCAAGCCCTGGGGTCTGAATTCCTTGAGAGGGGGATTCCACCTGAGTTGGGCTTCACCCCTCCCCTGGGGAAGGCACAGGTGGGAGACAGCCCTGAAAGCAGCCTGTTTCTGCCTATGCTTGGGGCAACTGCAGCCGGAGAAGTCCCGCCGCTGAATCCAGAGGCTGCTAAGTCTCCGGAGAAACACAGCCACTAAAGCCTCCATTTCCTCCCCTTTCCTCTTTTTCTGTGAGCTCAATGAGCGAACTCCGCCTTGACCAGGTTTAGAGTCTCTTTCCTTTTCCTCTGGGAAGCCGCCTGTAGGGGAGGGGCGCCAGGCGCTGGCCGCCGCAGCTTGGGGAACTCACGGTTTTGGGGAGGCTTGCAGCCGGTCCAGCTGGTCCAGACTGGGGTATGCTGTGTGTCCAGTCACTGACGTGGCCCCAGGAGCTGTTCTGTACTGTTTCTGGTTATTTAGTAGTTGTTCTGGAGGACGAACTAAAATGCGCACATTGCTAAGCCGCCATCTTGGCCCCCTCTGATTTGCTTCTAAAGAATCAGATACAGCAAAATGATAGAGTGTCATTTCCAAGATTAGGTTACAAAGATTGTGGTTTCCATCTTGCTTGCTCTCTCTTGGTCTCTCCCTCACTTACTCTGAGGGAAACCAGATGCCATGTTTCAGCCGTCTTATGGAGAGGCCCACATGGGAGACTGAAGGAGGCCTCTTGTCAAAACTACCCAGGAACTGAGGGCCATGGTCTATCAGCCTGGAAAAACTAGATCTTGCTCACAGCCATGTGAGTGAGCTTGGAAAAATATCCTCAGTTGAGCAAGATGACTGTAGCCCCAGTGCACAATTTGATTGCAATCTTCTGAGAGACCCTGATTGATCCCTGATCCAAACCATGAGATAATAAATGATTATTATTTGAATAATAATCCACTACGTTTTGGAATAATTTGTTACACAGTGATAGATAAATAAACTATGTCTCTTCCACAAGCTCAGTGGTTCTTAAATTTCACTTTGGAGCTCACTGAAAAATGCTTGTGACAAGCAGTGGGGACAACCAAAGCAATAGGCTGAGCCCCCAATTTGGGGGTTTGTTCATATGAAACTTAACTCTGCAATAGGTCAAGCCTACTTAAAATTAGGCCTAAGAGTCACTTTTTTGTTGCTCAAATGTGGCCTCTCTCTCCAGCCAACACAACAAGCAAACTCACCACCCTCCCCCTCTCTATGTGGGACATGACTCCCAGGGGTGTGGACCTTCCTGGCAACGTGGAACAGAAATCCTAAAATGAGCTGGGACTCAGCATCAAGGATTGCACAAATCTTCTTGACCAAAAGGAAGGAGAGCGAAATGAGACAAAAAAAAGTGTCAATGGCTGAGAGATTCCAAACAGAGTGGAGAGATTATCCTGGAGATTATTCTTATGCATTAAGTAGATATCACCTTGTTAGTCAAGATGTAATGGAGAGGCTGGAGGGAACTGCCTGAAAATGTAGAGCTGTGTTCCCGTAGCCATGTTTCTTGAAAATGACTGTATAATGATATAGTTTTCACAGTGTGACTGTGTGATTGTGAAAACCTTGTGTCGGATGCTCCTTTTATCTACCTTATTAACAGACGAGTAAAACATATGGAATAAACATAAATAATAGGGGGAACAAATGTTAAAATAAATTTAGTAGATTGAAATGCTAGTGATCAATGAAAGGGAGGGGTAAGGTATGTATGAATTTTTTTCTGTTGTCTTTTTATTTCTTTTTCTGAATTGATGCAAATGTTCTAAGAAATGATCATGATGATGAATATGCAACTATTGAAGATATTATGAATTACTGATTATATAGGTAGAACGGGATGATCATATGTTAAGAATGTTTGTGTTATATTTTTTAAAAATTAATAAATATATATTTTATATATATATGTAAGAGGAAACAGCCTGAGCTGTTAATGATGCTAAACTGTTCAGAAAACAACAAGAAACTAGTCAGGACATGGAAGAAGAAAAAGCAACTGTGGGGCACGGTATCGAAGAACCTCTAAGTCAAGAGCCATCTGTAGATATTAGTAGATTGTTCATCAGGTTCATCGAGAGTTCCATTTTTCCAGCATAAAAAACCACATGGAAAAAACAAACACACAAAAAAACAGAGGCATTAACTCAGTGGAGAGGGCTAAAATGGAAGAAGTTACAGAATACTCAGTTACCAAGAGCAGACTGCCTCTACGAGCCCAGATAAATCTTTAGTTAACTTGAGGGTCAGGACTTTTATTTTTAAGGAAAACTGAAAGATAAAGCCTATAACCCCAGAAGTTAAGTCTTGTGTTTAGATTAAAAAACAAGAATTGAAGGTAAAAAAAAAAAAAAAAATACTTGTGACTAGGCCTATTCCTAGAATTTTAGATGATTGTCCCACATAGCTATATTTGAAAACCAATGCAGAAGGTATGCAGGGTAATCTATTTGGGGATATTAGAAGAAAATTACAGTGTATTTGATCCTAGAATTCTTTACTTAAATTAGTGGCTCAGTTTTCTTGGCAGACTTGAGTAACTGAAACTTCTGCCAGTTGGATTACTTATTGAATAGAGTAAAAGAATTAGAACTCTTCCTTACTCACTGTATGGCCTTCAACTTGATCTTTTTGTGTCTCCAAATTCTTATTCCCAACTAGGGAATTAAATGACTGTAGTGTCATTTTTTTCTAAGCATTTATTAAAGCAAAGTGGTTTATCCGTTATTAAGTGTATATTAGGCAAAAGAAAGGTGACAAAGGCTGGTTGTGGGTTTCCTACCTCATAGAGATTTAAGGCAAGTCATAATCCTATTTATTCATACTGGTAGGTGGTGAGTCAGTATACTGTTATAGAAGAATGTGAGCTTTGGAGTCAGAGCCAGGTTCAAAATCTGTCTCTGCTTATCAGCTGTGTGGCCTTGGGCAAGCTGGTCTGCCTCATTTGGTCTCAATTTCCTAATCCATGCAGTGGAAATTATAGATACCTCAAAGGGTAGCCATGATGCCCAATTGTGTAACATTTGTAAAATGTGAAGGCTATTGCCTGGCTTATCACAAGGACGCAATAAATAATGGCTATGAAGGACATACAGCCAGCTTGTATGGTTTAAATCAGTGTTTAGTAAACCAGGGAAAAGACAAATGTATGTATGTTTCTGGCACCCAGTTTTTCATATTAGGTTTAATGACAGTTTCATTCGGTGAGATAGGTTGAAAAATCTGCAAGTATTACGTGGCATCTTCCCTGGAAATCTAGACACTTCCTCTCCAGTTCTATTTTTTATCCAGCTCTGATTCTCTTACTTTAGAAAATGTTAACACTGAAATGAGCCTCAAGAGGTTCCAAGTCAGAAACTGATAAAAACTCCTGGATGATAACAGACCATTGGGTAAGGCAGTGAAGTGCCCATATGAGGGAGGTTAAAGACAAGTGGCAGCTTGATGTTTCTAAAAGAGGTTCAGCTATAAAGCAGCAGGTTGGGGCCAAGTGGTGGGCCAACCTCATCTCATGTGAGGAGAGAGTTCAGAGATGCAGGCTGTGGTAGTTAGATTCAGTTGTCAACTTGGCCAGGTGAAGGCACCTAGTTCTGTTGCTGTGGACATGAGCCAATGGTAGCTGAATCTCATCTGTTGCTAATTACATCTGCAGTCGGCTAGGAGGCGTGTCTGCTGCAATGAGGGACGTCTGATTTAATTGGCTGGTGCTTAAATGAGAGAGAGCAAAGTAGCACAGCTGGGCAGCTCGGCATTCCTCATCTCAGCACTCGCAGCTCAGCCCACGCCTTTGGAGGTGCAGAAAGAAATCGCCCCGGGGAAAGTTGTTGGAACCCAGGGGCCTGGAGAGAAGACCAGGAGAGAACATCCTGTGCCTTCCACGTAAGAAAGAACCTCAGTGGAAAGTTAGCTGCCTTTCCTCTGAAGAACTGACAAAATAAATCCCCTTTTATTAAAAGCCAATCCGTTTCTGGTGTGATGCATTCCTGCAGCTAGCAAACTAGAACACAGGCCCATCTGCTTCAAAGTTCAAGTCACTGTAAAAGGCAGATATTGCTGGGAGATGTTTTAAATCTCTTCACTTAGGAAACCTCAGTGCAAATGAACGTTTTTACCATGGTGTCTAACGAATTATTGAGGTATTTTGATTTACTCTTTCATTATTGATTGTATTTGGTTATTCTGAGCCTTGAAACTATTTTATTCTTCTCAGGTACAAAGTGCCAACAAGATGTGTCCAAATAAGTTAAAAGGTGGGTGCCTTCCAAAGACTATAACCTTCCGTTCTATAAGTCAACTCTTGACCTGATAAGCAGAACTCTACTATATTGTTTTGTTTTTAGACTATTTATTTTTAGATTATTTATTGTGGGGAAAGTCAAACATACATGGAAGTAAAAAGCATAGTACTATTAATACTCATGTATCCATCATCCAGATTCAACAATCAACTCATTGCTACTGGTTTCATCCATGCCCCCTCATCTCAGGCATATAATAACATTCATAAATACTTCAGTGCATATCACTAAAAGATAAGGACTCTTTTTTAAAAACAACATACACACATACAAACAGTCTATACATGGTGTAAAATCAATGGCTCACATCATCACATAGCTGTGTATTCATCACCATGCTCATTTTTTTGAACATTTGCATCAATCCAGCAAAAGAAATAAAAAAGAAAAAAAATTCATAGGTACCATACCCTTTACCCCTCCCTCTCATTGACCACTAGTATTTCAATCTACTCAATTTTTTTAAACTTTTTTTTATTGAATAGAATAACATATATACAAAGCAAAGAAATAAAAAAGCAATAGTTTTCAAATCACTCTTCAACAAGTGGTTACAGGGCAGATCCAAGAGCTTCTCATGGGCTACCATACAATCCTCTCAATATTTTTCCTTCTAGCTGCTCCAGAATATAGAAGGCTAGAGGGCTTAAATATAAAAAATAATTTTTTGTCATCATAATTGACTTTTTTCCTTCCTTTTCTGTGAAAAATAACATACATACAAAAAAACCTATAAATTTGAAAGCATAGCACCACAATTAATTGTAGAACATATTTCAGAGTTCGACATGGGTTACAATTTCACAATTTTAGGTTTTTGCTTCTAGCTGCTCTAAAATACTGGAGACTGAAAGAGATATCAATTTAATGTCAATCTGCTCAAATTAACATTCATTTCCCCTATTATTTATTTTTATCCGTGTTTTTTACTCATTTAACCATGTCCTAGATCAAAGGAGCATCAGACACACAAGGTTTTCACAATCACACAGTCACACCGTAAAAGCTGTATCATTATACAATCATTTTCAAGAAACAAGCCTACTGGAACAAGCTCTACAGTTTCAGGTACTTCCCTCTAGCTACTTCAATATACCATAAACTAAAAAGGGATATCTATGTAATGCTAAGAATAACCTCCAGGATAACCTCTCAACTCTGTTTGAAATCTCTCAACCACTGAAACTTTATTTTGACTCATTTCTCTCTTCCCCCTTTTGGTCGAAGGTTACTCAATCCCTTGATGCCGGTCCCGGCTCATCCCAGGATTTCTGTCCCATGTTGCCAGGGAGATTTACATCCCCAGGAGTCATGTCCCACTTAGTGGGGGAGGGCAGTGTTCACTTGCTATGTTGGCTTAGAGAGAGGCCATATTTGAACAACAAAAGAGGTTCCCTGGGGGTGACTCTTATGCCTAATTTCAAGTAGGCTTAGCCTGTCCTTTGCGGGGATAAGTTTCATATGGGCAAACCCCAAGATCGAGGTGGGACTCTTTTTTTAACACCTCACCATGATACATTTTCAGACCCCCCAAATTAATATTTAACGCCATCAAACCAGTGTTCAAATTTCCCTGATTGTCTCATATATACACATATATACATATATTGTCTTATATATACATATATATATTTTTTGGCTTATAGGTTTTTTAAAAAAAATTTTATTTAGGAAAACAAACAATACACTTAGAATCACCAAAAATGGATGTCTTAGTTAGCTTATCCATAGGCATATTTAAATAAAGTATCCATATAATCATTGTAAAACCTGTGTTTGCGCAGTAAGTTCCATAAACCAATTTAAAATTAAGGCAACAAGGAAAAAAAAATCTACAAATTCGATAGCAAAGCTCTTAAATTCTAAATATTAAACACTAACTTAAATACCATTTGATCAGCATCAAAACTGTAAATGTTCTCAAAATATTAAGTAGAAAGTTACTACAAATACCTACATTGCTATAGTAATGGCCTATGTTACAGTTTCCTGATTTCAAGAAAATACAAATATTTTTACAGTTAACATCATATATTTATATCTTTACAATTGGAATTTTTGAATTAGCATTCAAAAGAACCATAGGTACATTTGCTGGACATGCCTTCAATCTATGTTAATCTACAGAATCTGCATTCTTTTTGTTGAAGAAACTGAGATTTTTTATCCTGTTGAAATTTCCCACATTCAGGATTTTGTTGATTGCATTCCTATGGTGACATTAAACAAATGCCTTTGTCTCCTTTTATTATCTATAAACTAGTAATTAGATATAAAGACTTGATCTGATTCAGGATCAATTTTTTGGCAAGAATACTTCATAGGTGGTGGGGTATCACTGTATCAACAGGACATGACATTCACTTGTCTCTTGTCCTTGCAACTTAACAGCTGTTGATGATCACTGCCTAGATCCATCTCATTAAGGATGTGCAAAAGTAATAGTCTAACATTCCTTATTTATTTATTACCTAATTGGTTACCTTGCGACACATTTTTAAAAGGTTGATTCCTTGCTTTGTACTTTTTACCAGCTTTCAGAATAATTCTCCCATATCAACTATTTTGTTACCCTGAAGTACAGTTCATATAAGAAAGGCAAATTAAGTGCTTGACTTGATTCTCTCCTTTATTCACCAAGTTTTTAGAAAAATGAGTTGATTCCTTCAAATTCTCTTAACGGTTTCTCTTTTCTTCCTTTCTTTTTTTGAATATAAATAAGAACTCATGGATTTTATCATTATAAATTATATTTTACTTGATCTTTTCTGAAGAGCAGATTTTTATACAGAAAGAAGTGGGACTGAATTTACATCCATGGAACATCTTCTAGACACTGGGCTAGCTTGGTGCTCTCATACAGTTTTTATTCTCATAGCAACCTAGAAGGCAGATGCTGTAATCCCTATTTTTCTCAGAGGAGACTCAATCGAAGTCAAACAGCCAGCGTGTCATCAAACCAGACTGGTCTGACTCACACTGTATGATTTAACTTTCTTAAATGACATCCTACAGTCCTTAAATTGGGCCTACTTATTACACTTCCAGCTTCCTGTCTTACTTCTTAGCATATGTTCTCCTTATACTTTACTCTTTTTGTTACCCTGAGTTTGTCACTCTCATACTTGCAAAAGCAGTTCTCTGGGACTAGAATACCCTACAAACTGCCCTGTAACCAAACTCATAGCCACTTTTTTTTTCTTTTTTAACTTCTGAATTTTCCCCTACTTCTAGACTGTATATTTAGTCTCCAAAATTTTCTTAAACACGTTTTGATATTTTAGCTTGAGTTTATAACCCATCTGGAATTTATTTTTCTTGGTAATGATACAATGTATAGATCCAATTTTATTTTCATCAGATGAAGAGCCAAAGCTTCTATATATCATTTCTCATTCTTTTAAAAATTTTATTTTGACATTTTGTAACCCATGTAATAATAATACATGTATAGAATTTGTGAAAAAATAAAAAATATAAATATATCAGAACTATGTGTTCCAATTCTCTTAAAACTGAAAGGGGTGCCTATCAAAAGTTTCAGAAACCGCTGTACTAAACTGAGATCCCTGAGGGCAGGAATTATGTTTTCCCATATCTTTGAATGAATCTATGGGTAAGAAAATCTCTGGTACATTTTATGTGTTCAAAAAATGGTTGACTGAATGACACTGCTATTATTGGAAATGCATCTTAAGCAACACCCCACTGAGAAATTTCACATTTCAGCTGTGTCTTGTGCAAGATATCAGAGGCAAGGGAGAAGCAATGACTCATAATGGCACATAGTATAACTTCACTGGTGTCAAGTTCATACATTTTAAATATGGGAATAAAAGGTTTAAAAGACCTTCCTGCAGCATGTAATCTATAGGTGCCTGCCAAAAATTACTTTTTTTGTGAATACACCTGCTTTCAATGCCACTCATCTACTCTCTTTAATGTCAAAGTGGCAGAAAAAATAAGTCAACTCAATACTTAAATATAGAAGCACGATTATATTTAATTTTAAATTCTAAACTTCCAACCAGCAAAGACTATTTTGGACATCTCAAATACCTATGTCATCCGTTACTGGTTGGGAACATCTCAAATGCTTTCTCTCTCTAAATACAACCTAAACTTAACAAGAATAGCAAGTTTACTTTGCTGTGTTGAGTCTTTTTTTTTTTTTTGCATGGGCAGGCACAGGGAATCGAACCCTGGTCTCCTGCATGGCAGGAGAGAACTCTGCCACTGAGACCCCCTGGCCTGCCCGAGTCTTTATTTTTAATAACAATACCGAAAGAAATTCCATTTGTTCAGACAAATGGGTTATGTTTAACCTGACTCTGTGCCCTTTGGTCTTTTTATATTTACTTTGCTTTTTTTTTTTTAACTTATTTCTACATTGACTATTTCTGTTTTTTCTTTTCTACAATTCTAGTAGTTGATTGGTCTGGTAAATTTTTACAAATGAGGCTAGTGCTTCTACCATTGGATATTATGAATCACGGCTTTTAAAATTTTTTTAACATTACATGCAATGTTCACTTAGCACCACTTGCCCGTGTGGTTTTATGTCAAATGGCGTGAAAGAACCAATAACTGGTTTCTACTTCGCTTTTCTTGAGTTGATAAGATAGAAATGAGTTGATTCAAAAGAATAGAAGGATAACCAAGGATAAGGCAGCAAAAGAAATTCAACTGGAAATAACCGTTCGGTTTTCATTCACCTACAGAGAAATCAAAATATAGGAGACATTAGCATAGAATACAGTCTGAGAAATTTATTACTATCCTTACCAACACTTTTTTTCCCGTTAGAGGTCTCTCGATTTTTTTCTAACGTTAATATGTAAGATACACGGCAGAATTAACCTGTGAGAAACAATCCAGAATTTGTTCAGTGGGGTTAACGAGTGCAAGGGATGCATTATTCTCAAGACCTGCCTGTGAAATTTAGTTTACACTTATATTTGGAGATACTTTTAAAATTAAATCTATACTTAAAAAACAAAACTAAACAAAAATCTAAGTAACTGCCACCGATAAAACACTGTTTTAAATCCTTACACTGTTAAACTAAACAGGAGACCATATTTAAGGGGGAAAAAACCAACTATCAGATCAGAAGTCCTACAAAAAGAAAAAAAAAAAAAAAACAGGAGATGAAAAATTTGCTCCAAAAGGAATTTACTATTTTAAAAACTAAACACTGTGCTTTGCGGCCCTTGCGCTGCAAGACAGTGGACACCAACGAGAAATGAAGAAAATACAAGGAGCGCCTAAGATACTGCTAATATTCATGGTAAAAGGCAAAATTTTAGCTTTAAAAATATAATTTAAGGTAAAGCCAGTGAAATGTTATCAAACTGTCTTACCAGAACTGAAGGAGGTGCTAGACCAGCAAGTTCAATTTGAATTTCCGAACGCCAGAGGTGAAGCTCTCCGTGCCTCGTAGTACTGGCAATTGCAATCTTGAAACCGCCGCGTTGCTCAGTGGGAAACAAGCTTCTTTGGCTCCTGTTGTTGGACAGAGAGTCGCTAGGTCCAAACTACTTCTCCTGCCTCCTCATTGGGCTGGTCTGTTCAATAGTGAGCGCATTTCCCTAGGTCACCAATGAGCGCTTTGGTTTAAAGAGGCCATCGAAGATTGGATAGGTCATCCTCGCGTTTATATTGACATTAGCCAATAGCGAGGCAGAATAGGCGGAAGTGACAGGGTCAGTGGGGAAGAGTCTGCAGCCCCTTTCCCTGCCAGCGCTTTCGCTATTTGCCTCTTTGCGTTAGTCGGGTCATTTGCGGTGTTTTAGGCCGCGGTTGGGAGCCAAGGGTGCTGCTCCACGCGTTTGGGTTCCTCTACAGCGTCCATTGGTGTTAGCCTGATGGTGCACCAGGCTCTGGACTCCTAAGGATCTGGAGCGGTATGTAGGGTCCAGGGGCGGCAGACCGCTGCGGAACCGGGAAGGCCGCGGAAAGCGGCCACAGCACCCTCGCAGATATATGTTTGGGCGGGGGCGTCCTGCCTGCTTTCTTTTCGAGGCCTAGCAGTGCAACCTTTGGAGGCACGTTAAGGCGCCCTGCTTCCTTGTGTTCCCCTGAAAATATCACTTTGTTTACCTCCCTTCCATCCCTCTCAGCGTCCGATTTTTACTGACTCTAGCGTTATCGTTAATGAATGTCACTTCTCTTTTCTTCATCTCTTCTGGTGGTTCTATTAGTAACTTTCTGTTAGTTTTGCTCACCTGCCTGTGTTCTAAGAGCGAAAGAACATGGTTGTGTTTGGCTTAATTCGAGAGAGACCAGTGTTCTCCCGTCTGTATTTTAATAACTGTTCTTGGGTGCCATTCATTCTGTTACTAGCTCCTCAGTGAACTGGTGTGTTGAGACAGTGCTGAATATATCCCTATATCTGACAGAATACAAGTCCTCAGAGAATGAAGTATTGTTCTTTGGTATTTACTAGGTATTTCGCGTTAGATATTTCGCGTTCTTATTTTCTTTGATCCTCACAACTATTCAGGATTTTTATTTGCGGAAAGTGAGGCTCAGAGGAGGTAACGCAATTTCTCAAAAAGTTACGGTTAGTTGCTAGTAAAGGAAAAGCCAGATCTGATCTCAGTGCTTATGCTATTTTTTAAAAACTCACTTGTCTGAAAATAGATTAATATAATTACGTGTGTATTCTCTGCAGCTCTTAGCATTTGACAGCTAAATTGTTATATAAATTGAATGGTAAATCTTGGCTGAAAGAAAAGAAAATCTTTCAGATAGCTGCCTAATAGCAGGTGTCTCCCATGTCTGCTTCTCAAAGTCCCCATGAAGAGCATTAAACTCACCTAAGATCTTTTTGGAGCTGCAGAATGTTAGCACACACTCCACTGGTGAATCAGAATTTGTATGAACCTTCCGGTGATCTAACAGCTTGTTAAAGTTTGAGGAGATTTCATTGACTTGCAATGATTTGTTTGTCCAACTTGAAGGAAACAAACGAGAATAGAACTGTTTAAACTGACAGGTAGAGGTATAGGAGAAAGATTTTTCACATTTTCCTCATTTCTAGTGAGGCCATGACCATTTTTATTGTTATTATTGAATGTCTATAATGGCAATTTTAGCTTAGCAGCCAAATATATTAAAATAGCTGTGAGTATTTAAAAAGTCATTCAAAGCTATCTTGTCAGAAATCAAGTACTGGGCTGGCCACGGTGGCTCAGCAGGCGGAGTTTTTGCCTGCCATGCCGGAGACCCGGTTCGATTCCCGGTGCCTGCCCATGCAAAAAAAAAACAAAAAAAAACCAAGTACTGATTTTTAAAAATAAAAAGCAAGTTGAGACAAAGAAATGTTAAATACTGCTGACAGTTAAATTAAACTTCAAGAACCTTCTGTACACTCATGCACAATCTGTGCATATACTTTAGGCATAGACTAATTCCCCACTGTCATTTTCCCCCACAATTTTGTTTCAGTGATCACGTTTCCATTTAGTTTCTTTAGAAGGAAGAGGCAGATTTGTTATTGCTAGTGTTCTTTTCCAGTTTATTAATTTGATTATCTGTAATAAAACCAAAACCTACTCCCAAGTTCGCATTTCATTTTGCTCAGTAATTGAAGGAAAGTTCTTGTAGAGTTTTAATGTTCAAGGTTTTATTCAAATATTCATAACCATATTAAAGAGGGCCTGCATTTATAGACCAGCATAAACTTTCAGTGGCTCCTAGCTGCACCAGAAATTGCCTGGTGTGCTTATTAAAATAAAAAGCTCTAGACCCTACCCCCAAACATTCCTATTTAATAGGAGCCTAGGAATCTGCAACAGTAATTCCAGCTGATCCTGATATAAGCTATGTAAGTCCACACTTGAGGGCTTTAGATGAAAAACTTAAATGCAAAAAGTTTATGTTCTCTTGTACCTGATGCAGTACTCATTGTAGACAAGGTGGAAGATATATATTTTTTTTTTTACTTGCATTAGAGTACCTTGGCTGATACAAAGTTGCTCAGATCAGTATATTTCAGATTATACAAAGTTGCTCAGATCGGTATATTTCAGATTATTTAAAAACTATTTTGAGATCTCCCAAATTTTGAAATAGGAAAGAAGAGGGGTAGAGTAGAATGAATCTTGAAATATGTCACTTAAAAATATTTTTTCCAGCTTATTGGAGGCTAATATGTCTATCACGCAACTTGACTGCATGAGATTGATAGAATTAACCCCCAAATGTAAAATGTATCTAATACATAGAGTGGGGATAAAATCTTAAGTTTTGCTTACCTACCCACCTGTTTCCCTTTCCTCAACTGTTCCATAACTATCTTCTTGTGAACCCTGCATACCTTAGAAATATTGACCTTTTATTAGGATATAGTGATGCAGTAGTAAGAAAGGGATGTCACGGTAACTTGATATCATCAAGAATATTAATGTAAGAAAAATGAACTCATACAGTTAGAAGTTCTTTCTTGAAGTTTTACCTGGAACCCATCTAATTTTGGAGGTAAATCACAGCTTTTGCCTCTCTTGCTGTAAATACCTTAGGAAATTGAGTGCTTGACCTCAGCTTATTATATTAAAATGTTTGATGCCTCATGGTATTCTGGACCTTTCCCTAGGCAGCTCATAACAGTGGGCTTTGAAGATTGGAAGTTTTAAGTATTTTGACTTTTGTTATCTCAAAGCAAGTGGAAAACTATGACTATTTTCAGGATGAAGGAGTGAATAGTTATCTGAGGACTTTTTAGAAGAGAACAGAGCTCTCCAGTTCTAAGGCTGGCGTTGTATACAAAGGTCATCACCCATAGGATTTGGTTCATAACTGTGACTCAGCTCTTGGTACTTTCAACCAGTAATTGATATGCAGTTTGCCTTTTGGTCACGATGTGCTAGTGACAGCACATAAACCTCATTGGTAAACTGATTTGTGAACAGGGATATTCAGGATGCTAACAATAGGGGGAACCTAAGAGGTAAATGTCCTCAAACCTACTTAGCCTTATCTGTCCATATTCAGTCTTGCTTTTTCTTTTACCTTGACTTTTTAAAAAAATTATAACAGTAATTATAGTATTCTCATTTCGAGAAAATTACCTGCCAAATACTAACCTATTAGAATCTTTATTTTGCATTTGCTGCAAATTTTTAAATTTTAATCAAGTTAATGTGTTTTATGTAGAATAAATGTGTGTGTGTTTTTTCCCATGTGCTATGTATGCTATGTGTTGAGGGTTCTTAGCAGTATAAAATTTGGTAAGAATTGCACTGATGTGTAATAACTAGAATGAGTGAATTTATAGAATCAGAACCTAGAGTGCAGGTTACCAGGGGACAGGGTAGAGGTAGGATATAGGAAATTAAGGCTTAAAATGTACAGGGTTTCTGTTTGAAATGCTGGAATGTTTTGGTAACAGACAGTGGTGATGGTAGCATAACATTGTGAACGTAATCAACAGCACTGAAACATATATCTGAATGTGATTAAAAGGGGGAAATGGAAATGTTAGGTTGACTGTATGGCAACAGAATAAAATAAAATAAAAAAATCCATGGAACTGCACTACACAAACAGCGAACCCTAAATTAAAACTTGGACTATATAATTAATAATACAGTTATAAATAGGTGCTTTTATCAGTTGTAACAAACATACCACACCAATGCAAGATGTTAATAATAGGATGGTATGTGGGAATCCTTTATTTTATGCATGATTGTTCTGTGACTCTACAACTTCTTTAATAAAAAAAAAAATGCTAAGAAGATATTCTAGTACCATTTCTTTCATTTTGACACTGTAGAAGTACCATTTAATGCCTCTTACTATGTATCAGGTATAGTCTAAGCCCTTTCTAAATAGAATTATTAGAATATTATTAATAGAATCTATTAATCATTCTATTAATTATCAATAGAATTAATTATTAATATTATTAATTGATTATTCTATTAATAGAATAATTTTGTATCCTTCCTCCTCAGTTGGAATTTTTATTGAATTTGCACTAAACTTACTCTGTTAATTGGAATCTTTATTGAATTTGTACTCAACTTATTCCATTAATTTAATGGGAAGTATTTACACCTTTATATTCTTCCTAATAAGGAAATATACTGTGTAACTTGGTTAATCAAAGTTACCATTTTTTACTTTTTGTATATGTGAAGATTATTCCTTGATATTCTGTTTCTTTGGCTTTTGTATGTTAAATTTTCTAAACTTTTATAGAAAAAAAATACATGCTGAATTTAAAGGCCTGTATGGAAAGTAGAAAGATGACTGACCAGTTTACGACATAGTATGGAACTAGACTAAAACCTTATTCTCTAACAGGCTTTTGTGTCCTGCGGCCAATTATTTAACTTCTCTCTGACTTTTTATCTGTCAAATGAAGGATTAGACTTAATTATCTCAAATTGTATTTTATTCTTCCTATCCTTGATTCTTGTTTAGACAGCAGAAAATGGCACACTCGGTGTTGGACAACTATGCTTAGATTTACTGTAATCTCCCAAACGCTGCTGAACTAAGTCACAGGGGCAAGATACCCTTCTTGGCTTCTTTGAGTTTCTAGGAGATTTTATCTTTTGTAGATACATTGTGCTGATTTTTTGTTCTTACATAGATAAGAAGAAAAGTTGTCAGCTAGATACTTTTTTCCTGAGGTACTTGTCTTAGTTGCTCTAGAAATGTTTTGCAGAGGAAATAAAAGCATTGCTGATGCTGCAGTTTGAGAAGTACAGTGAAGTTTACAAGCTTGAACTGTAAAGATCTTTTTATTATGACTTTATTGTTAGAATATATGTTCCTAAAAAGGAATTTATTGAAATATTGAGTATGACTTGTTCTTTAAACATTGTGTACGCATAACTCGATTTCTTCATTTAGCTTAATTTTGCTTTATTTAAACTGCGATATTGCCAATTCTTAAATTTTTATGTGATTTAAATTAATCTGTTTCATTCTAAAAATATTTTAATCCTGTTTACTTAATAAAGGCCAGAATGTGTAGCAGCAGCCTAAAACTAATTTTTCAAACTATTTCTGCAGAATTTAAGAAGATTTTATTCAAGTGTATGGCATAGAAGATGAATTCTTCCTCCTCCACCATGAATGAAGAACCTAATGCTCTATCAGTAGTTAACCAGCTTCGGGATCTAGCCGCAGACCCATTAAACAGAAGAGCCATCGTTCAGGATCAGGGATGTCTACCTGGCCTTATTTTATTTATGGACCATCCTAACCCCCCTGTTGTCCACTCAGCTTTGCTCGTAAGTTGTCTTTAGTAATTTCATCCTCAATGTTTTAATTTTTGTCAGTAAGGAGAATTTGAGAAAGTTAGATGACAAGATAAAAAATTCATAGAAGCTATATAGAGTGAATAGTAAGTTTCCTTCCTTTATGTACAAGCATGTATGTAGCTGTAGAGTTTTTACACAATTGTTGGCATACTATATGCATAGAATGTGCTGCAACTTTTATCATTTAACAAGAAATGTTAAGGATTGGGTCAAATCACTATGGATATAAACTCAAAGCAGGCAGCTTTTTTTTTCATTTAAAGTTTAATAAATTGTTTTGAAAGTGAACTTTCATTGTTCTTTCATTCTATCTGCCATATAATAAATAAGTACTGTAAAACTATTGATAAATGACTAGAAAGGCTTTCATCTGACGTTAGTGATGGTATATATCCTGCATAAATGGCCTTAAGCTAACAGACATACACAGCATTGCCAAGCATTCCTTTTTACTCCTTTTACTTTTTTTCTTTTTGTTTACATGGGCAGGCACCAGAAATCAAACCTGGGTCTCTGGCATGTCAGGCAAGGACTCTGCCTGCTGAGCCACCTCCTTTTACTTTTTCTGACCTTAATATCTCAGTAGGAAGCCTTACGGGGTTGGGATATTGTTCTGAGAATAGTTGGTTTGAATCTTTTTTAGGTTGTGGACTCTGTGGCAGTTTATAATCCTACCTGACCAAGACAAGATTCTCATTTAGAAAACCGGAAACATCAGGAAAGGGAGGAAAATGGCAGTTACAACCCTAAGGTCCTCAGGCAGTGTCACTAGTACAAACAATCATGTGTTGGTTCGGAAATTGTTGAGGTCAGCCTTCACCTCAAGCAGTAAAGGCAGTGTCTTACTTCACAAATCTTTGCAAGCAGCTAAGATTGCCTTGTAATGCTACAACACCAGCTAAACTCAAAGGAAAATGCTGAATACGCTTAGTCTTCTTTTCATTGCACAGCATACCTCAGAGATATTGGAGGCTTGATTCCAGGCCATCGCAATAAAGCAGTTCACACAAATTTTTTTATTCCCCAGTGCATAAAAAAAGTTATGTTTGTACTATATTGTAGTCTATTAAGTGTGCAACTGCATTATGTTTTAAAAAAATACATACATACCTTAATTTAAAAATACTATGTTGCCAAAAGAATGCTAACCATCATCTGAATCGTCAGCAAGTTGAATTTCTTTTCCTGGTGCAGAGTCTTAGCTCAGTGTTGTTGGCTGCTGTCTGACTAGGGTGGTGGCTTCTGAAGGCTGGAGTGGCTATGGAAATTTCT
This sequence comes from Myrmecophaga tridactyla, assembly GCA_004026745.1. Taxonomy (NCBI): domain Eukaryota; kingdom Metazoa; phylum Chordata; class Mammalia; order Pilosa; family Myrmecophagidae; genus Myrmecophaga; species Myrmecophaga tridactyla. The sequence continues at coordinate 33,158 of PVIY010016083.1, read as the reverse complement.
TAAAATAAGACAGTAATGAAGCTTGCCATATCAATTGACTCTTCCTTTCACAGAAGATTTCTCTGTAGCATGTGATGCCCTGTGATAGCATTTTACCCACAGTAGAACTTCTTTGAAAATTGGAGTCAGTCTTCTCAAACACTGTCACTGCTCTGTTGAACTAAGTTGATATAATATTCTCAATTCTTTGTTGTCATTTCAACAGTGTTCACAGTAGCTTCACCAGCAAACAACTTTCTTTTCCTAAGAATCATGGATGGTCTTAGTGACATTTGAATGGTGTGATTCCTTTCCTGAAGGCTTTTAATTGACTGCCCAGATCCATCAGAGCAATCTCTTCATGGGCAGCTATAGCCTTGTGAAATGTATTTCTTAAATAATAAGACCTCAGTGTCAAAATGACTCCTTGATCCATTGCCTGCAGAATGGATGTTGTGTTAGCAGGTATGAAACCAACTTTAATCTTGTTATATATCTCCATCAGAACTATTGGGTGACCAGGTACATTGTCAGTGAGTAGTAACATTTTGAAAGGAATCTTTATTTCTGAGCAGTAGGTCTCAACAGTAGGCTTATAATATTCAGAAATCATGTTCTGAATGTCTGTCTGTCATCCAGGCCTCGTTGTTCCATGGCCTTGTTGTTCCATTTGTTCACTTAGCAGATTGCATTTATGTTTCCTCTATGTCATTTCATAGCCTAATAATATTCCATTATATGGATTTACCAAATTGTTTTATCCATTCATCAACTAATGGATATGGTACTTGTTTTAATATAAAATGGGAAGGAAAGATAATGGAAAGAAAGGAGAAAAATACAACAGGGGAGAAAGAAGAGAGGAATAATTTCAGAGAGCTGGTACCCAGAGGTAAAGTTTGGTCTTTATCTGTGTAATCCAAAAGGTCCAGTTAGTTTAGTCATTTTGTTTAAAGTATAACTGATGAGTTAATAATCCTAGATTGGAAATACATTTGTCATTGTAATCGCAATTTCTTCCAATTCAGAGAGAGAAATAAATAGTGATTTTAAGAACCAGTATTTGTAGTAGTGGCATAAGAAATAGATTGGAAAGCTTAATGTAAGTCAGTGGTTTTTCCTGGTAATTCTTAAGAATTTACTTCAGTCTTACTTTAAAAATCAGTGAGAAATTGATTACCCTGAATCAAAGTGTTTAGCAATAAGGTGATCATTTGTGAAATGGTGTCCTTGTAACCTTTAAAAGGATTTCTAATTTAACATCTTCCCATTCTCCTTAAGTCTCCCCTTTTCTGTTCATTTGCTTCCTTCTCTAACATATGCCCTTGTCATCCATTACTAGTCCTTTTCCACCCTTTCCTGCCCTATTTTTCTATAACATACCCAACCAACAAAATCCTCTTTAAGGGTCTATTCAGATCCATTAAATGATACTGCAGAAAATTTCTGTCTGCTTTATTTGGCTTGCTATGAACATTTTCTGTGTTGCTACCTAAAATTTGTGCTTGTTTGCATGGCCAGGCTCCAGGAATCAAACCCAGGACTCCAGCTCAGCAGGCGAAAATTCTTGCCTCTGAGCCACCGTTGCACTGCCCAATTTGTACATTTTTAATAGCTGTGTAATATTCTACTACGTTGATACAAAAATGACCATATCCTTTTCCTTTTGACTATTAAATTGTATTCTGCTTTTCCCTGTCTTAGTAATTGTTTGGGTGTAAGGATCTCTTGTTATCTTAAGGGTAAGGGATAGGGAGGGTTTGTTGTAAGAAAGAAAGGTTTATTGTTAAGAGCAAGACATGTAGTACTAAAACTGGTGACTGTGGGAGCTGATCTTTGTTTTCTTGGGTCCCTGCAATTGCTTGTTTCTGTTTCTGTCTTCTCTGACTTCCTGCATGGCTCCTCCTAGATAAACAGCCCTAACCTCTAATTAACACATCCTTACAGATCCAGCAGCCCAGCTCCAACTTCCAATTCTAGGAGAGTAAATCTAGTTCTGTTAACTGGGGCCAAGAGTTATTCAGGTAGCTGCTGCAGTCTTAGCAGGGACTGAATACCTGAAGAGATGGTATGGGTAGAGTCTCAAAAAATGAGTATCTTTTTTCCCTTTTGAACTTTTTTCCTTTTTATATCAGTGAGTATTTTTGATTCTTGATACCAAAACTATTTTCCAATAACTCAGAATAATGGAACTGGCAGTTTCAACGCAGCCTAGTCTTGTCGATAGTTAATGACCTTAAATTTCAGGATATAGTTTTTATTGAAATAGAATTCACTCTGGGGGCAGTGGTGCCTTAATAGAAGTTATAGTCTTCTCACAAAGCCCTCTGAAACTTTTCTAGGCCGTCATGTATTTTTAAAAGTTTTATATGTTTTAATGATGCTCCTAGGGTGTAAAAAATACATAATTTTGGCTATGGAAACTGATTAAACTGACTGTAGGTCTTGACCCTTTATACTCCAGAAGTAGCCCTCTTTACTCTTTTTTTTCTTTACTCCTTTAATATAGAATAAATTTGCAGATTAATTGTTTTCTTATCAATAGAAATTTCAATAAGGATGCTTTGGTTAAAATATCCTATGCATCGTTTAAGAAATAGATCTTCATCTTTTGAAATAGGCAGCAAAATGAGCTCTTAAGTCATAATTTTTCTTCCTTCTTCTCCCTTTCCTCCTCCTCTTCCTTTTTGTCATCTCCTCCTTTGCCTTCATCACCATTATTATCATTACTACACGAGGTTTTGCCTATGCCATTATTTAAAAAATTTAGCAAAAATTAAACACAAAGAAAACTGTCTGTATGCTGTGCTATGATATCAGGTGTAGTTTGATTCTCTGTGACTGCCTTGTGATAAGAGTCAGGCAGGTTGAGGGAGAGATTATAATCTAAAAGCAATGCAGAATTTTCTTTTTTTTTTTTTTGAGAAATAAAGTGAACATTTCTTTTTAAGTTTGAAGAAGAAAACCACAGGAAATGAAGTGAAGAGAAGCAGAAGGCTTTTCCTTTTCTGATTATTCTTATTTAAATTTCGTAGAGATATTTATTCAAGGGAACCTCTCAATATTAAATCTGGAATGCTTTGCATTATTTAAATTGAACTTTTATATATCAAACAATCATTGGTTAAAAAGGATTAGAATTTTTGAAGTGGGCTCTCTACCTGTATGCTTATCCCTATCTGAATGGGTTTAATTTTTTTTAATTTATTTTTTTTTAAATTTTTATTAATAAAACCAATCAACATACAATATGAACATTCTTTCTTTCCTTTTCTTCATCATTCTTAGAACGTTTGCATCAATTCAGAAAAAAATGAAAAGAAAGCAAAAAAAATTCATATATACCATAGCCTTTACCCCTCCCTTTCATTGATCACTAGCATTTCAATCTACTAAATTTATTTTAATATTTGTTCCTCCTATTATTTATTTATTTTTAATCCATATGTTTTACTCATCTGTCCATAAGGTAGATAAAAGAAGCATCAGACTCAAGGTTTTCACAGTCATGCAGTCACATTGCAAAAGCTGTATCATTATACAATCATGTTCAAGAAATGTGGCTACTGGAACACAGCTCTACATTTTCAGACAATTCCCTCCATCCTCTCTGTTACACCTTAACTAAAAAGTGATATCTATTTAATGCATAAGAATAACCTCCAGGATAACCTCTAGACTCTGTTTGGAATCTCTCAGCCATTGACACTTTATTTTGTCTCATTTCTCTCTTACCCTTTTGGTGGAGAAGGTTTTCTCAATCCCTTGGTGCTGAGTCCCAGCTCATTCTAGGATTTTTGTCTCATGTAGCCAGGAAGGTCCAGACCCCTGGGAGTCATGTCTCACATAGAGAGGGGGAAGGCAGTGAGTTTGCTTGTGTTGGCTGTAGAGAGAGGCCACATCTGAGCAATAAAAGAGGTTCTCTTGGAGGTGACTCTTAGGCCTAATTTTAAGTAGGCTTGACCTATTCTTTGTGGGGTTAAGTTTCGTATGAACAAACCCCAAGATTGGGGACTCAGCCTATTGCTTTGGTTCTCCCCACTCCTTGTGAGAATATCAAGAATTCTCCACTTGGGGAAGTTGAATTTTCTCACTTTCTCACCATTCCACCAACGGGACTTTGCAAATACTTTTTTACTCACTGTTCAAATCACTCTGGGATTTATCGAAGCATCACTCTGGACAAATCTACAAAATCTTATGCCCTACTCAAGGTTCCATGTACTTAATGGTGTTAAATTAAATTGTCCACATAAGTTATACTAGGAAATGCACTGGTCAAAGTATAAATTTTGTACCAAATAAATATTTTTGCTTTAGTCTCACACATAAGTTAAAGTTTTAAAATATTAATTACCATCTATTTTCAACACCCTGCAGTAATGACATTCCTTTGTTCTTCCTTATGCAAAAATATTTTTAAATTTGTACATTTAGTCACTGTCATTACACACTCTAGGAATTCCTAGATTATACCATCTCAATCTTTATCGTATGTCTTTTCTTCTGATTTCCTTTGTGCCCCCAGGCCTCCTCCCGCTATCATTCTCACATTCAGCTTCATTCAGTGTTTTTAACATTATTGTATTACAGTTAGGTAGTATTATGCTATCTATTTCTGAATTTTTACAATCAGTCCCCTTGTACAATCTGTATTCCTTCAGTTCCAGTTCCCAAATATCCTGTTTCTGTCTCCTGATGACCTCTGTTCTTCACTGAAATTCTCCAAGTTCATTCATTAATGTCAGTTCATATCAGAGAGACCATACAATATTTGTCCTTTTGTTTCTGGCTAATCTCACTCAGCATAATGTCCTCTCCCCCTCATTTTTGAAGGACAGTTTTGCTGGATATAGAATTCTTGGTTGGCAGTTTTACTCTTTTAGTAATTTGAATATATCATCCCACTGTCTCCTCATCTCCATGGTTTCTGCTGAGAAATCTATGCATACTCATACTGGGCTTCCCTTGTATGTGATGGATTGCTTTTCTGTTGCTGCTTTCAAGATTTTCTCTTTCTGTTTGACCTTTGACATTCTGATTAGTAAGTATCTTTGAGTACATCTGTTTGGATCTATTCTGTTTGGGGTTTGCTGCGCTCCTTGGATCTGTAATTTTAAGTCTTTCGTAAGAGTTTGGAAATTTTCAGTGAGAATTTCCTCCATTAGTTTTTCTCGTCCTTTTCCCTTCTCTTCTCCTTCTGGGACACCCACAACACATATATTCGTGTGCTTCTTGTTGTCATTCAGTTCCCTGAGTTCCTGCTCATATTTGTCCATTCTTTTCCCTATATTTTCTTTTGCTTGTGGGATTTCAGATGTCCTGTCCTCCAGTTCACTAATCCTATCTTCTGCCTCTTGAAATCTGACATTGTAGGTTTCCATTGTTTTTTCATCTCATCTACTGTACCTTTCATTCCCATAAATTCTGTGATTTGTTTTTTCAAACTTTCGGTTTCTTCTTTTTGTTCATTCTTTGCCTTCTTTATATCCTCCCTCAATTCACTGATTTGATTTTTGATGAGATTTTCCATTTCTCTTGGAACATTCTGAATTAATTGTTTCAACTCCTGTATCTCATTTGAATTGTTGGTTTGTTCCTTTGACTGGGCCATATCTTCAATTTTCCTAGTATGATTTGTTATTTTTTGCTGGCGTTTAGGCATTTAATTATCTTAATTAATTTATTCTGGGGATTGTTTTCTCTTTTTTAACCTAGAATTGTCTTGCTGGGTGACTTTGTTGTCTTTCTGTCCTTTGACATTCAGTTCAGCTTATTCTGGACCTCTAGCTTGGTTTTGTTTAACAGATCAGAATTTTTCAGTTCTTGTTTTCTTGTTTCTTTCCCTGCCTGTTTGGTGCCTTCCTCCACCCCTCCCCTTAGGAGGGTCTGCTCATTTATTATAGACCCCAGCCAGAATTTTCCAGACCAAACTGGCTTCCTGTCAAGAGGAAAGAGTTACCTGCGTCAGTTGTCTCTGAGGGTGAGACCCAGCAGACCGAAAGGCTTTCCTGTGAACCCTCTGGGTTCTGCGTTTTTCCTATCCTGTCCAGCAGTGGTGCTTGTTTGCCTGCAGGTCCCACCAGCATAAGTGATGCAGTACCTTTAACTTCAGCAGACTGTCTTTGTTGGGGGCATGGTGGAGACAGAGGAGAGGTTGTAGTCTGATTTTAATTGCTTCACTATTCCAGACCCTGGGGTCTGAACTCCTTGAGGGAGGGATTCCACCTGAGCTAGGCCCCACCTCTCTCCTGGGGAAGGCACAGGCTCCAAACAACACTCAAAGAAGCTTAATTCTGCCTATTGGCCTCAGGCAGTGGTACCTAGGAAGCCTTGCAGTTGTATCCAAATAACAGTCAAGCCATAGAAACAGCCACCAAAATGAAAGAGAAAAATCCTTTTCAGAGCAGGACCCCTGTTCCTCGGGTTTGCCAATCAAGATCTTAAGTTGGTACGTTGCTCTGTGTATCTCCAGGTTCTGTGTGCCCCCTCCTTTCCTTCAAGGCCCAGACCTTTTCAAATCTAAAAATACCTCTTTTTTTTTCACTTTTTCTGTGAGCCCTGCCCCCTCTTTGCTGGGGCAAAACCCAGCTACCTCCGCTTTTACTTGAGGTTCAACTGAGCCGGGGGACTATTTTTAGTAGTCAGAATTTGTTGATTCATTACACAATTAGAGTTTGGTTGTGCTCATTCCCCTGCTGCTGGTGAACTCTCTTTCCTTTCCCCTCTGTGAAGCAGCCTGTGGGCGAGGGGTGCTGGCCACCACGGCTTGGGGAACTCTGTTCTGGATGGGCTTGCAGCTGATCCAGCTGAACTAGACTGTGGTGCGCTGTGTGTCAGGTCACTGATGTGGTCCCAGCAGTTGTTCTGTACTGTTCCTCACTCTATACTATCTGCTTTGGAGGATGAACTAAACCCCACACCTTGCTAAGCCACCATCTTGGCCCCAACTCCAAGTTTGAGTTTTTTGTCTGTGTGGTATGTCATACTTTTTAAATGTCCAAAATAATCTTTCTTGTATTTACCCTCATTATACAAAATTTGCTGATTTTGAATGGAATGACAATTAATTGGTTAGAAAATTCAATTAAAAAGATAAAGCAATCCTACATGTTGAAAACAAATCCAACATAGGATTTGATAGCATAATTGCACAGAAGCTTTATTTCAGTTGACTTTAAAACAGTCCTAGTGAGGTATATCCAAAAGAAAGAAGGACACGGGAAATCTTTAACTGTACTCAGCAATCTTATTGTAAGTATCACTATTGTTGTTACTTTGAAAGTATGCATTTTATATAAAGTAGAATAAAAAAAAGTTTGGCAATATCAGTAGGAACTCATGATTTATCTTCCTTTTTGAAAGACACACATGCTTCCTAGCTCTATGCACTGAAAAAGGCCTAGAACCAAAAGCCCTCACCGTAGAGAACAGCCTTAGTACCCTGATGTCAATCTCTAAATTCCGTCTTCCATTCAGTGGAATCAGGGTTATTCGGAAAAATAGTGGATTCCAGGTCTGTGGCAGGAAATATAAATATTGAACCTGGAGCAGCTTCTAGTGCAAAGCAGGGAAGCTATCAATGACTAATTGAGTTTTGTAAAAAGTTCTATCTGATAATGGCGTTCCTCCTAACCAAAGATGGGACAATTTGAGCATCAAAAATGGATGCAGTGAATTGAAACACATCAAATATAGCAAGTCCATTACACTGATACTTAAAAATAAAATAGTGCCTATTCTGCAGGTTGGTAGGGTGCTCATTCATTTTTCCTGAAAATGGTAATTTGAAAGAAAGATTGAAGCATTTTTCTATGTAAAATGTGTTAGAGAAATCAAATAATTGAGAAATTCTTTAAAAGAATTACACCTAATAATGCTGAAGGAGCTACCATGTTATAAGAAACAAGGGGGTTAAAGAAATTTGTTAAAGAGTAACACGAGGCAATCAGTGTGATCATTTCACTAGGGCAAATAACCTGTTTTCTTCAACAATAAATGGCATTTAAAAGAAAGGCAGATAGGGTGAAGGAGGGGGATAATAGTAACTGTTAGAGAGTAAAAGAAACCCAAGGAACATCATCCATATGTGGGCCTGATTTGGTGATTTGAATATATCAACCATAAACTTTTTTGATAGCTGGAAATGAATATGTACCAGGTTGTAGATAATATTAAGGAGTCATTATTGCTTTTTCAGGGTATGGGAGGAGTATTATTGCCATTAAGTTAATTAAAGAAAAATGTCTAACTTTTTAGGGATGTATTCAAGTATTTACAGATGAAGTGATATGTTCTCTGAGGTTTGCCAAAAGATACTCCAGTGTGGTAATGGGGAGGGGAAATAGGTAAAACAAGATTGTCCAGTGGCTTATAACTGTTGAAGCTGGGAGATAATGGGGATTCACCACTTATTTTCTCATATTTTTATACTATTTTCATAACAAAAAATTTTTGAAGTATTTAATAGAAAACTTAAACTCATTGTCCAGTATTGAAGGACTGATGATAAATATTCCATAGTTATTTCATAAGTTTATACAGAAAATGTCTCTGCTTTTCCTTTTAAAAAAAAAATCAAACCATATAATAAAAATTTCCTTTTTTTCCTCATAGAAATTTACTTTAACAGAGAAAACAGACATTGATAGAAGAGTAGAGAGTAGTAACATGAAAAACTGTGTGGCCCCTAGTTTGTGTCCTGTTTCAGTAAGAATTGCGTTAAGGATGAGAAGAGGGAGCATGTCAGTTGCTTGATAGGGACTCAGGGTTGAAACAGGTCTTTCCTTTTTTTAAAGTAGAATGAACTTAAACATGTTTAAATTCAAAAGTCAAGGGGCTGCTAGAGTGGGAGAGGTTTGAGAAGGCTCTCATGGTTTTAGAAACTAGGAATAATTACTAACTGTGGAGAAAAGTGAGATTGTTCACCAGCATTGCAGAACTGATGAATCTAATAAAACCGAATTGATACGGTACATACTGATTTTATTATGAAATTCCTTTTTCTCCTTGCTTCAGGCCCTGAGAAGTCGAATAATTACATTTGTTCATGACTGATACTTGGCTGGCTAAATTGGACAGAAAGACTGCTACGTGGAGGAGTTTAGAATTTTGGCAAGAGAGAGGTTGAAATAATGAATTGCTAGCTTAAATAGTAAGGGAAGTAAAGCCACAGAGTAACTGAGATACTGAGAAAGAAATGAAAGTTCTGGAAAAGGTTGAAGAACAGTTGTGATGTTTCAGTAATTCCATTCTGTCTCCACTATTGGCTTATTAGCTTTACTTCTTTAATTTTTTTTTGGGGGGGGGTGGGGGTTGCTTTAGGTTTTACAATATGCATCTTTATCTTACCATAGTCAACCTTCAGATAAATCGTACACTTCAGATATAGTGTAAACATCAGATGCGAATATGTTCCCTTTTTTCCCTCCCATTCATTTTTTTTTGTTATAGTACAACTTACATATTTCAAATGGACAAAAAAATTGTATCATTTACAGTATCTTAAGATAAAATGCCTTTGAATGGGAGCTTCCTTTCCAGTATTTTGAGGTCTACAAGACACATCTAGAAAATTTACTGTGGAAAATGAATACTGCTTAAATCGAATGGGGGTGAAGGGAGGGCCTGTGGTTTTTCTTTTTGATTAATTGCTGTAGCACTGTCCTTCAGGCGGCTGAGGGAGTTTCATATTTTCTTTAGACATCATTAGGCGCCAAAGCTCTTACAGGACAACTTTGATGCTATATGAATTCTGCCATTTTGCTAGCACTGATATGGCTCTTGGGTCCACCGCTCCATTAGAACTACTAACTCCATTCATATTAATTTTTGTTACAAATCTTACAAAGCAGGGTCCTTCTGGGTATTTAGGTCCACATTCTATTTTAAGGCTGTATATTCAGTTTTCATAAATTGTTCTTGGAGGCCCAATTATTATCCCTGTCCATCTCATAAGTGTCATGTCTTCGTCATCTTCTAGACCCCAGCTAACTGTGCCATCTCCTACTCTTTTCTGGCCTTCTTCGAGTTCTTCCAACAGTCGGAAATTGTGAGGGGCTTTTACTCCTGAGCCTGTAGTGGCTGCCGTCTTGCGTCCCTCCCATTCATTTTTTACATGTTAAAAATCCCACAGTACTTACTTTTTCACTTTAGTCTCCCAGTTATCTTTCAAAGAGATTAAAATTTAAAAAAAATTTAAAGTCGTATTTTTTCCCATGTTAATCATTTCTAGTGTTCTTCCAGTTTCTACTGGTATCATTTTTTTTTTCTGCTTGCAGAATTTCCCTTAACATTTCTTGTTATACAGTTTTGTTGGTGATCAATTCTCTTAATATTTTTTTGTCTGAAAAATAATTCACCTTTAGCTTTGAAAGATGTTTTCTCTGGGTTTAGAATTCTAGGTTAACAGGCTTTTTTTCTTTTAAAAGATACTGTTCCATTGTCTTCTGGCTTGCATAATTTCTAGTAAGAAGATTACTCTCTTATCTTTGTTCCTCTATACTGAATTTTTTTCTCTGGTTACTCTTAAGATTTTCTCTATCATTGGTTTCAAGCAAACTATTATAATGTGCTTAGTAAGATGGCTTTCTTTTGTTGTTGTTTTGGCTTGGAATTTGTTGAGCTTTTTGGATCCCCTGGGTTTATAATTTCCCTCATATTTGGGAAATTGGTGTCCACTATTTGTTCAAAAGTTATTTTTCTGTCTCCTATCTTATTCCTCTCTTGAGATTGTGATTACATGTGTATTAGACTCTTACTTTTGTCTCACAGGTCATTGTTGCGCTGCTCCTTTTATTCCCTGCCCTGTGCTTCATTTTGCATAGTTTCTAGTGCTGTATTTTAAAAGTCTCTAGTCTTTTTTTTTTCCTGTAGTTTCTTTATCTGTTACTAATCCTATCTGGTGGTGTTTTTCCATTTCAGATAATGTATTTTTGTTCTCTCTAAAGTTCCTTTTGGGTCTTTTTAGTATCTTCCATTTCTTTCCTCATCATGTTTATGTTTTCGTACACATGCTTGAGCCATATGGAGCATATTTATAATAGCTGGGGTTTTTTGGTTTTGTTTTTGAGGTGTATAGGCTGGAAATCAAATCCAGTCTCCTGCATGGCAGGCAGGTATTCTACAACTGAACTGCCTGTGTACCTTATAATAGCTGTTTTAGAGCCCTTTTTTCCTAACTCCATCATCTCTGTCATATCTGGCTTTATTTCTTTTGATTTTTTTCCCACTCTCCTGGTTGTGGTCATATTTTCTTGCTTTTTTGCATACTTGGTAATTTTTAATTGGATGCTGGACAAATTTTATGTTTTTGGATGCTGGATTTTTGTTATTCCCATAAATATTCTTGAACCTTGTTCTGGGATTGCTTGGCATCAGTATGATCTTCTCGAGACTTGCTTTGCTAGGGTGGGTCCAGGATAGCCATTTATCTCTACTGCTGAAGTGATAGCTGTGTGAGGATTCTTCCTAATGCCCCATGTATTTGTGAGACTTTTCCATTTCTGTCTGGGAGAATCACAAGCTATTCCCAGCCCTATGGGAATTCCAGAAAACATTTTCTCTGCCTTCTGTTATTTTTATTCCCTAGTCCTGTGGCATGTTACCCAGGCATTTTAGAGACTGTTATTCAGCCAGAGATTCAGGGGCACCCTCTGTAGATCTTCAGATCTTTCTCACTATGCAGCTTCCTCCTGTTCTGCTCTGGAAATACTGCCGAGCCTCCCCAACTCTGATATCTGTCTTTCTAATTCACCAAGGTTGCTGCATTGTATTTGGTACCCCTTCTCTCTGTTATATCCTGGAAACTGCTTCTAAGGCAGTAACATGTGACGTTTAATTGTAAGGCTTACCCTTCTAGGCTTACCTCTTGTTTCCCTTCTCTCAGGGTTTGCAGTTCTACAGTACCTCTCGTCCAGTATCTGAAAACAGTCATTTAATATGTTTTCCTGTTTGCTGATTTTTTAGGGAGAGAGGGCAGTTCTCATGGCAGTTAATTCTTCCTGGATCAAAGTGGAAGTCATGGTAGGAGAAATAAGAATAAGTAGAAAGGATGGAAGGTTGTGTCAGAGAGAGGTCTTTGAATTTGTGATTTATATAGATGCCACCATTTTAGATAATGATAAGGCACTTCTGAAATGGAATATAGAAGACGGTGGAAATGTGAAGGTCAATGGACTGAGAAGACATAGTTTTAGAGAGTATTGTCTTCAGAGTTGTTAGAGTCAGGCACCAAAATCTTCAGTGAATGGTGAGGAGTAATTAGACAGTTTGTAAATACAGCAGTGATGAGGTAGGAGGGGGAACAGCTAAATGTAATTTCTAAAGCAGCAGCTTATGAAGAAAAACATGTATATTAAATACTCCAAATATAAATATTAAATCTTAAGAGAAAAGCACCCTGCAAAAGTTAGTTTAGCATACAAATGGAAATTTGTGAGCTAATACATCCTTTGTTTTTTAATGAGATTTTTTTTTTAAAGAAGATATTTTAAAAGTGGATGTAATAAAACTAGAATCAGTTCATACCATACAGGTGGTTATGTTTTGTCCCTTTAGCAATTTGTTTTAATTAATGTGTAAAAGTATCTAGGGAAATGATGGATGGCTGCTGGATCTATTCCTTGAAATTAAGTAGTACAAGGGATGTAATTCCTTATATTTTATGTTATCAAGGTGAATTGGTGAAAATAAATTCAGGATAACCTACTTTTTTTTTCCCATGTGTGCCTTTATTTTCTTACTCATCTAACCATATACTGTATAAAGGAGGTATTGGGTACAATCACACGGTCACAAGATAAAAGCTATATAGTTATACAGCCATTATCAAAGACCAAGGCTGCTGGGTTACAGTTCCATAATTTCAGATATTTCCTTCTGGCTGTTCTAATACACTAGAAACTAAAAAGAAATATCTATATAATGATTCAGTAGTTATAATCCTTTGTTAAATCCTGACTTCTCTGTTACAATTCCTCCTTCTCATTTTATCATTCTCTCAGTCTTTAGGGTCTGACCATTCTAACTTCTTCATGCTGAAAAGGGTTGTCTACGTTATGGGGGTAGCAGAATGAAACTGACTGCTTGATGTTCTTGGAGAAACTGGTACGTCTAGGTTTCAGGGCTTATCTGGCAGAGGAACTATGTGGAGATTTTAAGTTTTTGAAAAAATAAACTTAATAAGTAAAACTTTTATAGAGTCTTACAGCCAGGGTATTCTTTAGGTTTTTCAGGAATACAGTTGTTTGGGGTTTGGCATACTGTGGCAGTTTGCGATATACTGTGGCTGAAGCTTGCATAAGAGTAACCTCTAGAATGACCTCTTGATTCTATTTGTAATTTCTTAGCCTCTGAGACTTTGTTTCCTTTCTTTTCCCCCTTTTGGTCAAGAAGACATTGAGGACAATCTACTTTTGACCTTGTCAGATAAATAAGGGACCTTCACTTCAGAGATTGGATCTAGCTATTACAACTCAAAGGATTATTTCTCTTCTAGGGGACTGTTCTGATGATTCACATTTAAGGCGGAGTTTCTGAATACTTCAAAAAACATTGAATCTAAAAACAAAAAACTATTTTTCTTTTGTTTTTTTAAAAATAAAGAGAATGTTTGTTTGTTTTTTTCCGTAGATAAATCCCAAATAACGGTGACTCAAGAATGGAAGAATAGTTGCATATGTGAATTAACCCATTACTGTTTCTGTTATAGGCTCTTCGATATTTGGCAGAATGCCGTGCTAACAGAGAAAAAATGAAAGGAGAACTGGGTATGATGTTAAGTTTGCAAAATGTTATACAGAAGTAAGTATAGTATATGGTGTCTCCTAATGCAGTAGAAAATTGATTTTCTTACTAAATGTATACTATCGCAGTGAATAATTTTACTGAGATTTTCATTTGTACAATAAAGGCATGCTCTTATAGGTTAGATATCCAAAAATGTTCTGATGATAAATGTGATTATCGTTAAACATTGGTACTAAATATAGTCCTTATAAAACCGTTCCGATTTTGTTCAAAATGTAGATATTTTTTAATCAAAGTTATTTTAAAAAAAGAAACTTCTACATTATATGAAGTTTGTAAAGTACATGTGAATTGCTTTAAGTAGGTGTAAATTGCTTTGCTAGCAAAACAACATAGATGACTAATCAAATTTGAAAATGAACAGGATTATAGCAATAGCATAATGTTGTTTTATTACTTCATTCCTGTTTTACTCAAAAGAACATTGATCAATATCATGGAAATGAAAAGGGCTTTTGATGAGATTTTCATGAGCATCATGAAACTAAGACTTAAAGCCTTAGAACTCTAAGAGCCATTTTATTTGATTTTTAACAAATGGATGACTTTTAATTATACCTTTCATTTTATAAAGATCTTTATATCCATTGTCTCGTTTTGATGTTTACAACTCCTTGATGCATGTTTGATAGACACACTTTATTTTATGGGTAAGGAAAATAGAGAAGGCTAAGTTACTTATCTAAAGTCTTCCAGCTATGTTGCCTCTGGTTTTGCTCCCTTCATGGGCCTTGCTGATTTCCTTGTAGAAGACTTGAAGTTGAAAATTAAGTGTTTTGATATTTTTAGTATGTTTGGAAGCAAAATAATCTAGCTTTCTTAGTTCTCTTAGTAGTTTACTTTGTTTCTTGATGTGATATGAGACATAAACTGCCTTTAAAACTATAATAAGTAACTTTATTAAATTTTTAAATTTATCTTGCAGTTTTGTTGGCTCAGTGTTATCACAAGAGTCCTTTTATAATTCCTGAACATTATAAGTTAAATAATAACCAGTAGAAAATCATCTAAACTGGCTTCCATGGCAGTATGTTTTATTCTTAGTGTTTTTGACTTCTGGGTAAATATTTTTTTTAATTTTATAAAATCTTAATTTTTGAGAATATTTGTTCTCATACCCTACCTGCTAGGATAGTTCTGTAGTACCATGCAGTACTTTGGTATTTCATAGTGATATGGAAAGGTGAAGACTGAAAGTTTTTTATTGTTTGTTCATTTTTAATTCAGTTGCTCAGTTAAGGATAGATAACATAATGTTGGCTGCTAACAGTTGTGTTAAATCACTGCTTGTGGTTTGGGGCATTCCACTTGGTATAAAAATTTGGATTCTAGTTCTGAGTTAAGCTTAAGACAGGTAACCTCTTTGACCTTTAGTTTCCTTATTTGGAGTAACACTTGTTCTCCCTATCTCAAAGAGTGACTGAGGATCCAAATGGATGATATGTATAGAAATACTTTGTCAATCCTTTAAATATTGTCTGAAATATAAGGTTGTATTATTTATTTTTTCTAGTATGTCTTAATGGCATATATTTTATTCTTTTAAATCATTTAACTGGTATGTAGTTCTTTTGAAAACATTGAAAGGTTTAAGCATAATATAGATACTTCTCTAGGGCTATTTTTTTCATTTGGTGAGCTTAAAATTATGTATCCCTTTAACATGTATGGTTATTGAAATTCAAAATAACAAAAATAAAATTATGCCTGAAACTAGACTAAAAAATTATATTGATATATTAGAATATACTTCAAATTTGAATGTTAAAAAGTTAGAGAAAGTTTTAGAGGTACCATAGATTTAACCTATGAACAAATCTCTTAGCTCATTTGGCTCAGGTTGTTATTTATATGTGTGTATGTGAGATGCAGTTATAAAATCATGGTGAGACCACTTGTACCTTTGTTAGAGAAGTAGTGTGTCTGTTCAGGTCCTCTGGGAAGCAGCACTTGAGATGGAATTAGAAATGGAAGAGGTTTATTGTGGGTTAAGGACTGTAAAGATAAGCAGGATTGGGCAGGGAGAGTTTTTAGAATGTGAAACAGATATGACAACTATGAAAGGAAAGTGGAGAGGAAGCACAATTGAGCAAGCAGGGTCTCAGACTGCAATGCAGATCTGACAGCCTCAGCTCCCCTACTGGGAAATTCTGGAGCAAAGACTGACCACTAGAAGAGTCCATATTGGGCAGACATTGCCAGGAGCCAGTACCCCCATGTGTAGTTGTTGTCTTGGGGCTGCCTGGGAAGAATATGCCCTCTAATTGAAAGCCATGGTATATTCCCAAGCCTTTACAACTGGAAGTTGTATTACTATACTGTACTTTCTGAAGCTATAGTACTTTCTGGACGGGAGATCTAGTCTACCCCTATGGCTGCTGCAGGTGGCTTGCTTTTTTTTTTTTTTTTTTTTAATTTTTTATTAATTAAAAGTGGCTTGCTTTTTAATTCACATACAATATATCTTCTAAATAATATGTCAGTCGTGATGGCTTCTCCAGGAATAAAGCATTTATCTGTTACATACTCTAATATAATTTGGTCCTATATCCTATTCCCCGAAGTGGTCATGATGTAATATATATTTTTTTAATTTTAATCTTTTTTATTGTATAATATAACATATATACAAAGCAAGAAAAAAGCAATAGTTTTCAAAGTACTCTCCAACAAATAGTTACAGAACAGATCCCAGAGTTTGTTGTGGGCTACCATACCATCATCTCAGATTTTTCCTTATAGCTGCTCCAGAACATTGGAGGCTAGAAGGAATAAATATGTTTTTATCATCACAATCGACTTTTCTTTTTTGTGAAAAATAATGTATATACGAAAAAGCAATAAATTTCAAAGCACATTACAACAATTAGTGGTAGAACAGATTTCAGAGTTTGTTATGGGTTACAGTTCCACAATTTTAGGTTTTTATTTCTAGCTGCTCTAAGTCTGCCTCATTTTTTTTTAAAACTTTTTTTTATTGTATAGTATAGCATATATATGAAGCAAAGAAATAAAAAGGCAGTAGTTTTCAAAGTACTCTTCAACAAGTATTTACAGGACAGATCCCAGAGTTTGTCATGGGCTACCATACGATCCTTTCATATTTTCCTTCTAGGTGCTCCAGAATATAGGAGGTTAGAGGGCTTAAATGTTTTGTTTTTTTTTTATCATCACAATTGACTTTTTTTCCTTCTTTTTTTGTGAAAAATAACATATATACAAAAATGCTATAAATTTTAAAGCATGGTACCACAGTTAGTTGTAGAACATATTTCAGAGTTTGACATGGGTTACAATTTCACAATTTTAGGTTTTTACTTCTAGCTTCTCTGAAATACTGGAGACTAAAAGACATACTAATCTAATGATTCAGCATTCATATTCATTTGTTAGATCCTGTCTTCTCTGTATAACTCCACCATCACCCTTGATCTTTCCATACCTCTCTTTAGGGGTGTTTGGTCTATGGCGATTCTAAATGTTTCATATTGGAAGGGTCTGTCACTACTATGGGGTAGGGAGATGGAACTATCTGATGTTCTGGAGAGGCTGGGCTAGGTTTTGAGACTTGTCTGGACCAGGGACCCATCTGGAGGTTGTAGGTTTGTGGAAAGTTACTGTAGTGCATGAAATCCTTGTGGAATCTTATATTGCCCTAGGTGCTCTTTAGGATTGGCTGGAATGGTCCTGGTTAGGGGTTGGCAGGTCTACCTGAAGCTTGTGTTTAAGAGCCACCTCCAGAGTAGCCTTTTGACTCTGAACTCTCTACCACTAATACTTTATTAATTATACTTCTTTTCCGCCTTTTGGTCAGGATGTAATTGTTGATCCCACCATGCCAGGTCTGGATTCATCTGTGGGAGTCATCTCCCATGTCACCAGAAAGACTTTCATCCCTGGATGTGATGTCCCACTTAGAGGGGAGGGCAGTGATTTCACTTGCAGAGTTGGGTTTAGAGAGACTGAGGCCACTTCTGAGCAACAAAAGAAGTCCTCCAGAAGTAACTCTTAGGCATGCCTATAGGTACTCTAATCTTCTCTACTACCTACATAAGCTGCTGAATATACTCTAGGATGTATTGATTTTTTCTGTTGTTCATTTGTTCTCCCATTCATTTATCTCTGCTTTAATCTTTGTTATTTCTCTTCTTCTGTTTGCTTTGAGTTTAGATTGCTGTTCTTTCTCAAGTTCCTCCAGGTGTGCTGTTAAGTCCTCAGGTTTGGTCTTTCTTATTTTTTAATATAGGCATTTAGGGCAATAAATTTGCCTCTCAGCCCAGCCTTTTCCACATCCCATAATTTCTGATAAGTTGTTTTCTCATTTTCATTCATCTCCAGATAGCTACTGCTTTCTCTAACGATTTCTTCTTTTTTGTGTGTCCACAGTTGTTGATTCAGTGCCTGTGTAGAAGAACAAAAAAGCTCTGCTCACACAGAGCTTACAACTTCATTACTCCAGTATTTCACTAGATTAAGAAACCACTGCAACAAGCGTTTGTCTTTGTCTAACCATCAGCACTATATGAAGCAAAGTTTTCACATTATTGGTCATTTGAACAGTGAAATTGTTGAATGTGAACAAAACAATTTTATTTTCAAAGATCCACAGTAATAAGTGATGACACAGTATATAACGTCCAGGAAATGCAAATTTACGTCTTGGATCCTCCTATTTGAGAGGCGTATATTGAAATAATACATACCCTGGAAGGAAAATGCTTAGTAATACAAATCCTAAGAATACTGGTGTAGTCAAAATGCTACAGAGAACTGCCTGAAAATGTAGAGCTGTGTTCCAGTAGCCATGTTTCTTGATGATGATTGTATAATGATATAGCTTTCACAATGTGACTGTGTGATTGTGAAAACCTTGTGTCTGATGCTCCTTTTATCTACCTTGTCAACAGATGAGTAGAACATATGGAATAAAAATAAATAATAGGGGGAACAAATGTTAAAATAAATT
>PVIY010016083.1:0-14304 GCA_004026745.1 Myrmecophaga tridactyla | reverse complement strand
GTGAAAGGGAGGGGTAAGGGGTATGGTATATAAAATTTTTTTTTCTGTTTTTGTTTTATTTTTCTCTTGTCTTTTTATTTTTCTGAATTGACGCAAATGTTCTGGGAAATTATCATGGTGATGAATATGCAACTATGTGGTGATACTGTGAATTGCTGAGTGTATGTGTTGGGAATGTTTGTGTTTCTTTCTTGTAATTTTTTTTTAATTAATAAAAAATGTTTAAGAAAATGCTATAGAACTCCCAGTAAGGCAGGAGACTGTTTCCAGTGAAATTTGTGTGGTATAGTTAGTTTAATAAGGCTTGCAAATCTCACCATACACGCTCGCTCATGATATAGGTAAATGAGTGAAGTTTATGATTAGCAAAGGGCACCAGGTATGTATTTTTTAGAGCTTCTTAAAGATTTGCAATATAAGCGGCACGTTAAAATTTACTGAAAACTGCTCTTGAAACATCTAAAAATTAAATGACAAAAATGTCAAATTTACTAAATATGTAGGTGCAGGATTCAGAATTTAAATAGCATTCCACAAAGCACCTGGCTTTCTTAGGCTAAAAAGGGGAATCCTTTCTGGCTCCTTATCAGACTCCAAAAACAACAAAACCTCTTAGTATTTATATCTTCTAATGCCCACTGCCTTCACATGGTTCTGCTTCATGGGCTATCAACTTTAGATGTCTAATTATGGAACATTTGAAGGGAGAATTATTTTTATTATATTGGCAATAATCTTTAGGAAAACAGTCTATATTTACAACAAATAATCCCAAACTCACCAATTTTATTTAAAATCAAAGTGCTTTCAGACCTAACACGTTATGACATCTTCGTCGCCAAAACAAACCAACAAAAAGTCCACACTGGGATGGTGCTCATTTAAACTCCACAAAAGCTCATGTTTTTTGCAGAGATGAACCAACTATGTGAGAACGTCAACCATAATTAGGTTTTAAGTGAATTGCTTGAGACACAAATCTGCTGCGATTTCTTCTTCGATCCACTGGTTGTTTAAGAGTGTGTTACTTAATCTCCATATATTTGTGACTGTTCTTGTTCTTTGGTGGTTATTGAGATCCAGCTTCATCCCATTGTGATCAGAGAAAGTACTTTGAATAATTTTAGTGTTTTAAAAATTTTAAAGGCCTGTTTTGTGCCTCAGCATATTATCTATCCTGGAGAATGTTCCATGAGCACTAGAGAAGTATGTATATATTTGTGCTTTGGGGTGCAGTGACCTATATATGTTTGTTAGATCTGATTCATTTATCTAGTTATTTAACGTCTCCATTTCCTTGTTGATCTTCTGTCTGATTGTTCTATCTGTAGAGGAGAGTGGTGTATTGAAGTCTTCTACTATTTATTATTGTTGAAACATCTATCGCTTGCTTCAATTTTGCCAATGTCTGTCTCATGTACTTTGTAGCCCCTTGATTTGGAGCATAAGCATTTATGATTGTTCTGTCTTCTTGGTGAATTGACCCTTTAATTAGTATATAGTGTCCCTCTTTGTCTCTTATGATGTCTTTACATTTAAAGTCTATTTTGTCCAATATTAGTGTAGCTACTCCTTTCGTTTGGTTACAGCTTGCATAGAAAATCTTTTTCCATCCTTTCATTTTCAATCTGTTTGTATCCTTGTGTCTAAAATGAGTCTCTTGTAAGCAGCATATAGCTGGATAATGTTTCTTAATCCAGTCTGCCAATCTGTATCTTTTAATTGGTAAGTTTAGTCCATTAACATTCAAAGTTATTACTGAAAAGGTATTTCTTGATTCTACCATCTTATCATTTGTCAGATCTATATATTCTTTTCCCTCTTTCTCTTTGTATTCTTTAAATTCCCCTTAGTGGTACTCTTCAATTCTGTACCCTCCTCCAGACCTCCCTTTCCTGTCTTTTTTTTTTTTCAGCCAGCAGAACTCCTTTTAGTATACCTTATAGTGCTGGTCTCTTGTTGACATATTCTTTCAGGACTTCTTTGGCTGTGAAGTTTGACGGGGTACAGAATTCTTGTCTGGAAGTCTTTCTCTTTCAGGGTCTTGAATTTATCATTCCACTCCATTGCCTTCTCGCTTCCAGGGTGCTAGTTGAGTAGTCTGAACATCGTAAATAATCTGTTTTCTAGACAGTTTGCATTTTGACATCTGTATTACAGATACAGATGATTGTTTTATCAGTATTGTAATTTAACTTTTGTATTAACTGGCATTCCATTCTTATGTAGGTCACCTGGTAAGACATATCACAAGACAGCTATATTTTATACCCTGGTTGTTCTCTTTGATATGTCTGCCCCATGATAGCTAGCCAGCCAGGATGGGATTAGAAGCAAACTTTTAGATCAGCAACTTTCAGTATAGAAGTGTTGATTAGGGGAATATTTATTTACACTACTGTGAAATTATGCAATTAAGGAAGTAGTAGAAGGATATTCCTGTACACCAGAAGGTTCCAGAGAGCCAAGAAAATCTGTGGAAGGATGTTAACTGAAGAGAAACCTTGCAGTCTGGCAGTATTCAATGGAGAAACAAAAAACAGAGATCGTTAGGGAGATAGGAGGTTATTCACTTGAGAAGCCGGGAAGAATAGTTTATAACAGGGAACATTCTGGGGACTAAAATTTTGCCCTTTACCATGTTATGCTCTGGTACAGAATTTTGCTGAGATTTTAACACATAATTCAACAGCACACTTTACTTGTGTTGAGCTCGAATTGGTGCTTACAGATTGACAACTGGATTGATTTCAAAGTCACTTTCAGTTCTGTAATTGTGGAGAGTATTTCAAGCTCTTTGTCACTAAGAATGAATCTGGCAGTATGTTCTAATTTTAATATCTTCTGTAAATAAAAACTCATTGTTAAAGAATTGAACCTTTTTTATATTTATTTTTAGCCCTAATCCCTTTGGTGAAGAGAATTTCAAAATGTCAAATTAGGAGAACTTCTAAATCCAGTTGAAGAGATTTGCTATTCGGTATACCAAATATTTGGTATTTATAATATAAAATAAATTTTATAAAAGCACTTGTGAATATTTAACATAAAGAATATTATAAATAAAAGCCACCTTCATAAAATATAACTCACTTTTAAAATATATCCTTTCTTCTAGAAAACATCCTAAAATTTTGGATTTTGAAGGCAGTTCCATAATAAATGGTAGTCTTTTCTTCTTTCTAAATCTTCGGTATGGAAGAAAAGTGGGGGCTTCATTTCATTATGCTTTTTTTCTGTTTCTTCATTTTGTGAAGTGTCATTTTAAAATCATATTGCGTGTATGTAGTATGTGATTTATTTTGAAAACTTAGAAAATATATAAAGAAAATCCATAATACCATTTATTTAGAGATAGCTATTTTTTAAGAAGTTAATGTATTGACTTCACATGTCTTCCATGTAAATATATCTATATCTTTATATAGAAATAATCAGACCTACAGAAAAATTGAAGTACAAAGAATCCCTATATGTCCTATAGCTGGACTCCCCAAATTTTAACATTTTCTCACATTTTCTTTATTATTTCCTCTCTCTCTATATATAGGCATTATTGTTACTTGGTACTTATATGTTCATAACTTCATTGTGAATAATTTCATTATTGATTGTGAAGTACGTTTTTTAGGATTAAAAAAGTGTCTTTTTAATGTCTGGATTAAGGGTTTGAATTCTACTCTGCCTGATATCCCCAGCTCTTGTTATTTGCATTTGCCTTGTCCAACTTTGCCTCTATCTTTACTTCTGAATCACTTTGTTTTAGCTTTGTCTTACTTCGTGAGCTAGATTTAAATCTTTTTCTTTTAATTGGTGAGTTAAGTCCATTTATGTTTATTGGTGTGACATATTTTATCTTAACTCATATATTTGTTATAGTTACCATGTATATTATGTTATAGTTGCTGTGTTTCTTCCTTTATGTATTTGATTTTTTTCAATGTTTTCTAGTATTTAGGAGGACCTGTCTTATTCTTATATTGTTTACCTTTCTACTTAGACCATTTTAAATATTTTAAGTTGCCTGTTTTCTTAACCTTTCACTTTCTTTTTCATTTTTAATGGTATCTGTTGACTCGCACTTATTACCTATTCAACAGTTATTGAGCTTATTCTACTTTCCTCTTGTATTCTTTTTGTGGGGGGGTGGGTGCATGGTCTAGGAATTGAATCTGGGTCTCTCACATGGAAGACAAGCATTCTACCATTGAACCACCCATGTACCTTTCTGTTTTTCTTTTTTTAGTAGCATTGTACTAAATATTTCATCAGAGCATTTATATATTCTTCCACCTTTGTTTTAGTCTTAGATTTACAATTAAATATATAAAATGCCCATCAGCCCTTTTTGCTGAAGTTTCCCCAGTCATTTCTTGGTTCTAATTCTTCCTCTAGTACATTGTTCAAGGAAGACTCAGAAGTGCAGTGTTCCCTGAGTTCTTTATTGTTTAAAAATTTTGTTCTGTATTTGAAGGACAACTGGGCTAGATCTTGGTTCACATTTCACTTTCTTGAGATTTTTGGAGATGCTACTACATTGTTGCCTAGATTTTTATGTTGTTTTGAGAAGTCTGATGCCAGTTGCTTATAATAGTTTTGTATAGATGAAGGCTACATTTTGTGGGCAGATTTGGCAGTTGGGAATGGATTATGAGATTCCTGGTTCAGAAGCTCTCCTATCAGTATAGTGAATTATGGTGTCATTACTGAATGGATTTTGGGGTAGGGCAGTAGATGAAAGGAGTTTGATGAAACAATGATTATTTTTCTTTCATACGTAGTGTAACTCAGTTCCTTTTAGATTTTAACATTTTATTTTGAACTAATTTTAGAGTTTCAGAAAAGTTGTGAAAATGGTAGAGAATTCCCATCCAGCTTCCCTTACTTATATAACCATAGTATAGTTATCAAAAACAAGACATCAATATTGGTATAGTACAATATTACTAACTAGTAACTAAGAACCTTATTTGGATTCTGTTATTTTTTCCACTGTCTTTTTTTTCTGTTCCAGGATTCTATCCAGAATTCCACATTGCATTTGTTTCTTATTTCTCCATAGGCCCCTGTAGTCTATAAAATTCCGTGGTCTTTCTTGACACTTTTGAAAAGTATTGATGTTATTTTATTGAAAGACTCAATTTGGGTTTGTCTGATATTTTTTTCACGATTGTGCTAAGATTAAACATTTTGGCAAGAGTACACAGAAAGGATGTGTCCTTTTGCAGTGTATCATGTCTAGAGTTCATGATGCTACTATATCATATTACTGCAGATGTTGGCATCAATCATTTGGTTAAGGTAATTTCTGATGGGTTTCTCCACCATGAAGTAATTATCTTTTCCTTTGTAGATAATTAAATGTCTTGGGGGCAGTGCTTTGAGATTATGCAAATCCTATTTCTCCTCAAATTTTTATCATTAGTGGCTCTTGCATACAAGAATCATTATTACAGTATTTGCCTAATGGTGATTTTTTTCTTAGTTTCCCTCTTTCTGTACTTATTAATCGGAATTCTCCTGTAAAGAAGAGCTATTTCATCTCCTTCATTTAAAAAATTATTTATATCAAGGTGGACTCATGGGCTGTAACTCAGTACTATCATTGTTTATTTTATTGCTCTAATTGTTCTAGCTGTGGTCATTAGGAACTCCTTCAGGCTGACTCTGGTGCTGTTTTTGACAAGCCCCCCCATGTTTTTGTTGCACACTTCTGTACTCAATGGCACTAGAAGTTGTTCCAGGTTCATCTTATATTTTCCCTTGTCCTAATCCTCAAATCAACCACTTTTCCCTGGAGCCTTGGCTCCTTTGATTGGACAGTGGTGTTTAGAAACCAAGATCTAGGTGCTAGGTGTGCTCATTATCCTCGGGAATCATTGCTGCTAGGCCCTCTCAGGAAATAGAGCTAGAAAATATATACTAACCCCACGCCTGTGTTTTTTAATCTATCTGTATATATATTAAATACTACAAGTTTACACTCTTCCTCAGATTGCAGTCCAGCACAACATAATTCATTTTAGCCTGCCTTCTTTCCTTATTTGTAACCTTTCTCTAACAGTTAGAAACCCAGCTTTTTATCTACAGTAACTTTAGTATGCACATAAAGTAGTTCCAGAATTACTAACACATTACCTCTGTGAAAACAAATTTACAACTGGATTACAGTATTTGTGTATAGTTCTTTTTGTCTGTAGCCTTACAGTATCCTGTCAGAAAAATTGCTTTCCAAAGTTACTCTAGTTAGTTATTTTCTTCTTCACCCCCTTAAGTCTGGTTATGTAGTTCATTTGTACTTTAGTTAGAGTCATTTGATAGTTTTGTATCCCATTTTGGTGATTGGTTTTAGTTGTTTACTTTTCATATATGGGAAGATTATATAAAATGATACTGTGGTTCTAAGAGTCAGAACTTCAAATATGTATAAATATATAAGGATATATTTAGAGAAATGTCACCCCTTCCTCATACTTGCCACCACATTGCTATTCCCCCTTAGTTCCTCTTCCTTTCCAATCTACTACTTATAGGTAACTAATCTCTTTAGTTTCTAGTTTATCCTTCCTTATTTCTTTCACACAAATGAACAAATACATACATTTTCTTACATTTCCTTCTTTCTTTCATGAACGGAAGCGTACTGAAGATGTCCTTTTGTGTGTTGCTTTTTCTCTTAACAATGTTCCTAGGAAGTCACTCCATATCACCTTACAGCAATCTTTTTTTTTACAACTGCACAGTGCACCATTTGTGGGTTGTTCAACTGTTCTCCTGTATATGGCCATTTATGTTGTCTTCATCATTTTGCAATTATAAGCAATGCTGCTATGGGTAACCCTATGCTTATGTATTTTCATACTCTTACAGGTATATCTTCAGGTTAGATTCCAAGAAGTGGGAACATTGGGTGAAAGATTAAGTTTATGTGTAGTTTAGTTAGATATTGTCAAATTTCCCTTAAGAAGGGTTGTTCCATCTGTATTCCCACCAACGCTGTATGAGAGGGCTTGTTTCCCCTGTTTTATCAAAAGAATATGTGGCCATGCTCTTTGGTTTTTTAATATATTTTATCCTGCAGAATCCTAAATATCCCCACTGGCTTCTTTTTTCCTTTATGCAGATTCCAAGTGATACTTCTCCTTTCATGTGCAGTTTTTTTTGAGTTGGTCATAAAATGGAATACATTTATTCTGGGATTATGTCCTTTCTACCTTTTGTGTGTGTGTATTTTTTTAAGACTATTCATTGAGTATTATATGTACGATGCAGAATTTCCCATTTTAATCACCTTCAAACATACAATTCAGTAGTATTAATTACATTCCCCACAATATTGTACTACAATTATCAACATCCATTACCCAGACATTTTCTTCTGCTCAAAAAGAAACATTGCATCCCTTAAGCAGTAACTCCCCCCAACCACTCCCTAGCTCCTGGTAATCTGTCATCCTTCTGGCTCCAAGAATTTGCTTCTTCTAGGTATTTCATAAAAGCAGGATCATACAATATTTGTCTTTTTGTGTCTGGCTTATTTCATTCAGTGTGATGTTTTCAAAATTCATCCATGTTATAGACTTCATCAGCGCTTCCCTTTTATAGCTGAGTAATATTCCATTGTGTGTATATGTACTAGATTTTGTTTATCCATTTAGCTGTTGAAAGATACTTGGGTTGCTTACATCTTTTAACTATTGTGAATAATGCTGATATGAACACTGGTATACAAATGTCTGTTTAAGTATCTAATTTGAATTTTTATACCCAGCAGTGGGATTCCCAGGTAATATGGTAATTCTGTATTCAACTTTCTGAGGAACCACCAAATGGATTTTCACAGCGACTGCATCATTTTTCATTTGCACCAACTATTTGTTTCAGTTTGTCTGCATCCTTACCAATACTTTTTTTTTTTTAATATTAGCCTTCCTAGTGGGTGTGAAGAAACCCATGTATACTTTTAATTCCCTTCTCTGGATTATGCTGTGATCTACCAGCATAATTCCTTTTCAGTATTTTAACAACTTGGGTGGACATTCTCTTTCTGGTGATAATTTTAATTAAACTTTAGGCACTCTGTTCTCTCTTTCATACAGTATTTACTTTTTTGAACCTCTGCTTGGAAATTGTGCTTTTTTTTTTTGAAATTTCTAGTGTTCTCTGTATTTTAATTGTGTTGAAGGCATGTTTTAATTTGTTTTTTAATTTTTTTTGTTGGTCTGTTTTTGTAGTTTTTAGAGGCTATATTAGGAAATTTGAATTTACAGTAGATGCCATAACTTCAAGTCTCAGGCATATTCTAGTCTCTATATGTTATATACTTTTTTATTTTAAAAATATTTTTATTGACACATCTTTGTACACATACAGTACATACACGGTATACAATCAGTGGTTCACAGTATTATCACATAGTTGTGTATTTATCACCATGATCATTGTTTAGAACATTTGCATCACTTCAGAAAAAAAAATAAAAAGAGAAAACTCATACATACCATACTCCTTACCTCTCCCTCTCATTGACTATTTCCAACTACCCAATTTATTTTACCTTTTGTCTCCCCTATTATTTATTTTTTTATCTGTATTTTTTTTACTCATCTGTCCAACCCTAGATAAAAGTATCAGACACAAGTTTTTCACAGTCACACAGGCGATTCTTGAATCGTCTTCAAGAATCAAGGCTACTGGAACACAGTTCAACAGTTGCAGGTACTTTCCTCCAACCACTCCAATACACCATAAACTGAGAAGGGATATCTATATAGTGCATAAGAATAACCTCCAGGATAACCTCTTGACTGTGTTTGACATCTCTCAGCCAGTGAAACTTTTTTTTTTTTGTCTCATTTCTCTCTTCTCTGTTTTGGTCAAAAAGACTTTCTCAATCTCGTGATGCCAGTCCCAGCTCACCCCAGGATTTCTGTCCCACATTGCCAGGTCATCGGAGTCATGCCCCATGTAAGGGGAGGGGCATTGAGTTCATCTCCTGAGTTGGTTTAGAGAGAGAGGCCACATCTGGGCAACAAAAGAGGTTTTCTGGGAGTGATTTGTAGGCCTAATTTTAACTATGCTTTGCATAGCCTTTGCAGGAATAAGTTTCATAGTGGTGAACCCCAAGATCAAGGACTTTTGCTTTGGCTGTTATATGTTATATTTAAAAAAAAAAAAACTGGGAGTATATTGTGATATTGTTACTTTCATATATTAGGAGCACTCTCCTATATAACAGTTCTGTTGCAAGATCATTTTTAATGGCTGTAATTACATTCCATGTCCTTTGCAGTTATTACTTTTCTGTATAATTATTTAGAACAGGTATTGGTAAACTTTTTGTGTAAAAGGACCTGTAATAAATATTTTAGGTTTATGAGAGATGCTTCTCAACTATGCAATTGTGGAGTGAAAGCGTCCATACGCAATACAGAAATAAATGGTTTTGCCTCACAGGCAAAACCTCTGCTTACCTCTGACTTCACTGTTACCAGAACAAAGCATTTGACACCTTTCTTAAAACTTTTTTTTCAGTCAGGATAATTTTTGCCTATTAAAAGATGAGGGTTGATTTTTCTTTGTTGCATAAATGTTGTTATTAATTCTTTCTCTTAGCAGACATGCAAAACTTGCTTCTAAAGATAAGTTGGGAAGATTTCAAAAGATGGCAGCAAGTCAGATAATTCATTAACAGAAAATTCACTGCTTTTTGAAGTATATGAAGTATTTAACTGGGCTTTCTGGGAAATATAAAATATTAGGTAGCATCTCAAATCAGTGAATGTTGTGTATGGCCAATAAGGAAATGCACTTACATTCAGAAAGAAAATTATTTTTTTTAGATAATACAGGTCAGAGTTCACCTTTCAGTTGTGTTTTATAAATAGCATTTTAAACTTTTTAATATGAATAAGTAATCAGAAAGCATGAAGAGGAATCAGTATACCTCTTATGCAATAAATTACTGAAAGAAAAATTCCAGTTACTTAGATGAAAGAGTTTTTCAAGATAGTCCTTTTTTCTGGATGTCAGATTTTATAGACTGAAGTAAGTCTAAGGCATTATTAATCACTTTTTCTAATTTTCAGTTGCCTAAGAGGATTAGGATGATTATTATCTGTTAACATATATATAGTCTCAAAGTTATGGCCAAATAACTCTAGACATTTTCCAGTTGAATTTGATTTAAATCATATTATTTGAATACTAATTTTGGTTTTTGAATACTAATTTTGGTTTACGTAAAAAAAAAAAAAAAAAAAAAGACATCTTCCAAATCTGTGGTCCTTTGGGGTTTTTCTTTTTATGGTTTTAAAAGCAATTTTTTTCAGAAATTAGAAATTTATTTATTATTTGTGATTTGTTAAATAGCAATACGCTTAGACATTTGTGATACTTCATACACTCAATACACTGAACTAGATCAAGAAAACACTTAGTTTAGAATTCTTTTTTGCTTATAACCTTAAATTTTAGTTTGCCTCCCTGTGTTGTAGAAGAGATCCGGGTCTATAAATTCCGGTGTTCCCTTACTTATTTCATAAGAAAGGAGACAATAAAATTAGCCCTTTGAAATATACTAGAAGAACATATTTAAAATAACTGTGAGACCATCATACTGATTTGAGTTATCCTTTTAAAGTCTTTCAGTTGTAAGTGGAAAGAAATTGAAAATCTTGTGGAAAGAAATTTATTACTATAAGGAAATGATGGAACAATGAAATGAGGAATTTAAAAATGGTGGGGTGTATTTAACATTTTGCTTGGCCATTTTTGTTAATCTGTCATTTATAATTGTTTTATCTAAGTAGACACAAAAACTTATGAATATAAAGTATCATTTTATCATAAATCCTCAACTTCATAACTGAACATTATTGTGAGTAGCTAACCACATGCACCACATTTGGAGATTGTTCATGTTGAATGGATGGCTCTGGAGGGTGTTTTTCACTCTGTTCCTACTAATATAGAAGCCACTAGAATAGGTTTCAGTAGAGAATTAAGCCCTAAAACATCCATGGAATACATTTTTTTTCTCCTATGGATGTGAAATTGTTCTAGCTTTATACCATCCCAGCAAGAATTTAGAAAATAGTCATTCAGATAATTTTTTGTAAAGCCAAATTCTTTTGTGGACCCTCAGGTTAGAAGGTATACTAGAGAAATGGTTAGTTAGAAACATCAGAGCAGCATTAACTAGGAAAAGAAAGACTAGTGCAAGAGAGGCTGACAGCAGAGGAAGTCTTCCTTTTTTTCTATGACTGTTCTGTTCAGTATGGTAGTGACTAGCCACATGTGGCAATTTAAATTAAATTAAAATTCAGTTCCCCTGTCACACGAGCCAGATTCAGTTACTCAATAACCAGTTGACTAGTGACTACATTTCCATCATCTTTAAAAGTTCTATTGGACAGTGATGTTCTAGAACATCTTTGCATAATTGCATATAAAGCTGTTTTTATATTTTGGATTTTCTTAAATTGATTGCAAGAATTTCTGAAACAAGGAATGCAAATACTTTTGTCTTTTTATCACTATTAATGTTTTCAAGAGTTACCAATTTATACGTTTATCAGCAATTTCCATTTTGCAGGACTTTTCCAAACATTGAATAGGATCTGCATTGTGGTCTTTTACCTGCTCCAACTTCGAATCAATTTTCAGAACATTTTAAGCAGTCTGTATTGCTTAAGATTGATAGAAGATGGATGATTTTGGAGGGACAGGGGACATAAACTCACTGACATTTATTTGGAAAATTTTTTTTACTTGCTTTTTCCTGTGAAAAATCTCTAACTTGCCATCACATTCTCAAAAGAGTAATCAGCCCTAAACGTTAAGAGCTACTGTTCTAGTTCTTATTCTGCTGAACAGGAAGATAATAATTTGATGTTAAGGTATTTTAATTTTTTGACAGTATTGGTTCATCTGAAAACACATAGAAAAGGTTTGAAACTGTGTTCTTTAAAAAATGTTTATAAGAATGTCATTAGTTTCATACTATATTATGTGTTTGGTTGATCCTTTTTTTATTTGATATAATCATTTAAAAAACATTATTGGTGTTAGGAGAGGATAACAAAGACATTATTTTTTCCTCTTAAATTTACAAGTATTTCTAACCAGTGTATACTTACTCTTTAAACCTTGTGTTGGCTAGTATTTAAAATATCTTAGAACTGTAATGAACTTTTCAATGAAGTGTGAAATGATTATCAAAATGAAAGTGTTAAAACAACTCCAAAAAAAGTAGTTTTTTGATAGCTTCTTGCAACTCAGAGTCCAAATCATTGAAGGTAATTTTTTTGTGTGGGTAACCAAAACCCACAGAAAGCATCTGGTATAGTAAATTTAGTGACTGGAACACAGTCAGATTAGCACCCCTGGAACTCAAGCTCTCTGTATAGAACATGTACAGTATCAGAAGTTCAAGTATTCCTACTCATTCATACCTTTTTAAGTGTTTCTATCAGAAAATGATGCTGAATTTTGTTAAATGCCTTTTCAACGTCAATCAAGATGATAATTTTTCCCTTTCAGTTTGTTACTGCTATGTTGCTTAATGACTAATTAATTTGTTAACTTGTTAATGTAATTTTTCCCTTTGATTTGTTAATATGTTGTATTACATTGATTGATTTTCTTGTGTTGAGCCACCCTTGAATGTCTGGTATAAACCCCACTTGGTTGTGGTGTATAATTCTTTTAATGATCTGATTTGCAAATGTTTTGTGGAGAATTTTTGCATTTGAATTCATTACGGAGATTGGCCTGTAGTATTCCTTTCTTGTAGTATCTTTATCTGTTTTTGTAGTAGAGTGATGTTGGCATTCAAAAATGCGTTGGGTAGTGTCCCTTTTTCTTCAGGTTTCTTTTTTCTTTTTTTTTTAAGAGTTTGAGCAGGATTGGTGTTAGTTCTTTTTGGAATGTTTGGTAAAATTCCCCCGTGAAGCCATGGGCTTTTCTTTATAGAAAGATTTTTTTTAAATCTTTTTTATTTTTTTATAAATTTTTTTATTGATAACATACAAATATTCGTAACATACAAACATCCCATACATGCTGTATAATCAGTGGCTCACAATATTATCACACAGTTGTATATTCATCACCATGATCATTTTTTAGAACATTTGCATCACTCCAAAAAAAGAAATAAAAAGAAAAAACTCATACATACCATACCCCTTAGCCCCCACCCCTGTAGGAAGATTTTTGATGACTAATTGAATCTCTTTACTTGTGATTAGTGTGTTGAGATCTTCTATTTGTTCTCTAGTCAGTGTAGGTTGTTCTTGTGTTTCAAGAAATTTGTCCGTTTCATCTAAGTTGTCTAGTTTGTTTTATAGTTGTTCATCATATCCTCTCATGATTTTTTTTTCATTTCTTCAGGGTCCATGGTAATGACCACCCTCTCATGTCTGATTTTATTTGCATCCTCTCTCTTTTTTTCTTTGTCACTCTAGCCAGAGATCCCATCGGTTTTATTGATTTTCTCAAAGTACTAAGTTTTGGTTTTATTGTTTTTTTTTTTCTCCAGTTCATTTACTTCTGCTTTAATCTTTGTTATTTCTCTTCTTCTGTTTTTTTTTGGGGGGGGGCGTGGGTTAATTTGCTATTCTTTTTCTAGTTCCTCTAGGTGAGCAGTTAAGTCCTTGATTTTTTTTTTGAAGTAAAACTATCTTTATTCACTGATGACATGCCCTTTTATTTAGAAATCCTAAGGATTTCACAAGGAAACCATTAGAACTCTTAAATGTTTAGTATTATTGCAGAATACAAGATCAAAATAAATAAATCAATTGTATTATTCCTCTTGCAAAGTTAAGAAAACAATGCTATTTATAGTAGCATCAAAAATTTACAAATAAATTTAGCAAAAAGGTGTAGAACTTATTCACTAAAACTACAGAATGTTGAAAGTAATTAACAGATATTTAAATAAATGAAATCCTCTTACATTTGTGTATCAGAAGATTTAACATTGTTAAAATGGCAGTGTACCCCATATTGAGCTACAGATTCAGTATAATCCATATCAGAACTCTAGCTGATTTCTTTGTAGAAGTTGACAAGTTTGTTCTAAAAATCATATGGAATTGTGAGGGACCAGGAATAGCAAAGCATGATTTAGAATTTCTTGATCTAGACAAGCCATGTGTATGACTCTGATTTCCCATTTTGTTTTCACCC
This sequence comes from Myrmecophaga tridactyla, assembly GCA_004026745.1. Classification (NCBI taxonomy): domain Eukaryota; kingdom Metazoa; phylum Chordata; class Mammalia; order Pilosa; family Myrmecophagidae; genus Myrmecophaga; species Myrmecophaga tridactyla. The sequence continues at coordinate 108 of PVIY010016083.1, read as the reverse complement.
ATGTCTTTGTGATCCAGAGTCTGTGTCAGGGAATGAATAGAAATTAATGTCCTCACAACATGTTTATTAATATAATCCAGTCTCCTCAGGGCTATATGTATTTGCAGG